>PVKS010003947.1:0-98329 GCA_004027875.1 Aplodontia rufa
AAAAAAAAAAAAAAGAACTGGAGGAGACTGCATAGGCTTTCAGAGTCTTTGCCACAAGAAATATGAGCTGACTGTATCAGGTGTGGGACACCTGCTATTCAGAGGGGTTGCTGGCCACTTCCTCCCACACCCTACTACATAGGAGGGAGGCCAGGAAGGGTACTAGTGCCTTTGGTCATCATGAACTCAAAACAGTCTAAAAACGAAGATGGTTCATGCTCAGTACATGCTAGTCCCCTCTTGTGCAATTCCCTGCAAATCCGTAATACCCGCCTGCTGCAGAGGTGCTTTCCTGGGCTGGGGATTCCTACTCCCAGAGAAGTTAGAGGACCATGTCACAGATGCAGTCTGACATCCCACTCCTGTGAAGCTAATGATGAGCTGACTTGGTTTGCGACTTTTATGCCTACTGCTCTGTGGCCAAAACATGCCCTTCAGATGCTGTAGCCCAGTCCTGAATGGATTCCCTGAGACTCCAAGTTCTGAAGCAGCAGGGGGATGTGACATGCTTCTCAGAACTCCAGGAGTCAGTGGGTGCCCTTTTGGTGTCTCGCATGTGAAAATCCTTGTTAAATTCACCACCCCAGGCAATGGTCTGTGATGAGGCCAACATCTCCGTACCCAAGAAAGCGCCCAGGGCAGGGAAGCAGGTGGAAGGAGTATGATAGTCGAGGGACAGATCCAGAATCTGCAAGAATATGCACTGACCTGTCACTCGGCCAAGACCTGATGTTGGGACATAATGTTCACAGGCCCCCCCACACATAACTCCAATGGAGTCTACTTCTATCCCAACCCATGCAGGTCTCTCCAGCTGCACTGACACCTCAGAAGACCACTGCCCCTCAACTGATCTCCCTCGTTCACTCACCTCTCCTCACTTATATGGGTGATTGGGGGTGAAAACTGATAAGGATGCTTGGAAAAGAACAGGAAGAGGAAGAGAAGGCAAGGAAGGTCACAAAGTCATTACTTGTTATCTCAAGTAAAGTCGTTTTGTATAACAAGTTACAGCCAGAGAAGCAGAAAGGTTCTGCCTAAGAGGAAAAGAAAATCTCAGTGGAAAGATGAACATGTGACAAGTAAGGAAAAAGAAACGGCCAGCGTGGGTCACTGCGAACAGCATGGGGAGGAAGGTGGAAAGTGTGGAAGGGCAGATCCAGGTCACTCGGGCTGGGAGACGCTGCTTCCAGGTGAAAATGAAACACAAAGAGCTGCTGAGTGCGTTGTGGCCCAGTGTACCTGGGGCTTTGGGAGCGAGGTTCCTTCCCAGGCAGGAGCCTGGCGTTGGGCAGTGGAAGCCGGGGCCAACCCTGGCCTCCGTTCAGCTGAGTGCCCTTTTGCTCATTGCTCTGTGACTCCGTCCAGGCACTGACTGAGGCCCAGCAGCTGTAGCAGCTGCTTTGGAGAAGGGCATTGGGAAGCTCTCTGGCTTTTTCAATTAAACAACCTGGTGAAGAAGGCTGTATTTCCCTGTGTTTCCAGTTAAAGAAACTGAGGTTCGTTGAATTTTCAAGGTTATAGTGTTTGAATGTGGCAAAGCCAGGAGAGCTGCCAGGGTTTTAATAACTTGAATTCCACCCCCCTCGCTTCTAAAAGCAATGTATCCTTATTATGAAAAATATACAAACTAATAAAGTAGCAAAATGAAAGTCACCCATAACCCTCTACCCAGAGAGGAATAAAAATGTTGTATATTTTCTTTTGGTCTTTTTAATTAATTTTTTCTGCATTTTTATTTATCTACTTATTTACAAAAGGGGGGATTCTATTGAATAGACTGCTAGGATCCTTTCTAAAAATTTACCTTTGGACAGTTTTCCTTGAGGAACTGATTTTATTTGTTACACAGCAATGCCTATGTAACAAATAACTATGGGGCTTCACCACAGTTTATTCCACCTTTTGTCTATTCTTACACATTTACACTGTTGCCCACTTTGGGGGCTTTATGAATGACTTTAAAGAAAGTCCTTCAATACAACCTTTGTGAGTCCTGGTACTGAACTTTGTGATCTCTAAGACAGAGTAATTTGGACATACACATTCAATGAGGCAGAGTATATGTGGAAAATCATTAAGACAAGGAATATATTCACAGGGGGAACCCTGGGAGCTGGCAGGAGGAAGTAAGGGAAGCAACGTTTTGTGGAATCCAGAAAGGTCATTAAAAGCATCACAATTGGGAGTTTGGGAGTTTAGCTCAGTGGCAGAGCTATTGCCTAGCATGTGCAAGGCCCTGAGTTCAGTCCTTGATTCTAAAAATAAAAATTAAATAAAAAAGAAAGAATCACAATTGACTTGGAAGAGGGGCCAGCAAACTTTCTAGAAAGAGACATGTTGTAAATACTTTCGACTTCACAGACCAGATGGCCTCTGTTGCAACTACTCATCTCTTTCATTGTAGCACAAAAGCAACCATAAACAGCACAGAAAAGAATGGGTGAGCTCATGTTCTAATAAAACTTTATTTACAAAAAAGGCAGTAGTCTGTATGTGGCCCACTGGCAACAAATCTCTGACCCCTAATTTATTTATTTATTTTATTTGTTTATATTTTTTAAAAGAGACGGACAGTGAGAAAGAAAGAGAAAGAGAGAATGAATTTTATTTTAGTTTTTCACATGGCTTTCATTGCTCCGAGACTCCGATGTGCACGTGGTGATGGGGTTTGAACTCGCGTACTTGCATATGTCTGGCATGCGCTGTAACCTCCAAGCCACGGCTCCAGCCCAATGACCCCCAATTTAGAACACCAAAAGTAGAGATAGATTTTTTTTAAGAACTTATCATAGTAGGAAAGGTAATTCAGCTAGAGGGAATTTGGAGAGCAAAAACACTGAAAGTTTGGAGGTTTACTGCCTAAGCTACTGATCACTATAATGAAATACTTTAGGTGGCTAACTTTTTAAGAAAAAATAGTTTATTTAGTCGCAGTTTTAGAGGTTCAAGGACATGGCACTGGCATTGGATCAGTTCTGGTGAGAGCTCTCTTGGTGGGTGGCAATGGCAGGCATGCACGTGGGAGCAAAGTAATCTCATCTTAATACAGGATATCAGAGAGAGACAGAGAGGGGCCAGGATGGGACTGAGGGTCTGAGAAGAACCACCTTAATCCCCTTTGAGGACACATCACGAATGACCGAAGAACACCCCACTAGGCTGTGCCTCTTAAAGGTACCACCTTTTCAACATCACTACTCTGAGGACCAAGTTTCCAAAACATGGAGCGTTGGATAATAAAACACAACCAAACCATACCGAGGAAGGAAGGAAAGTTAGATATTTCATGGTTGGCTAAGAAAGGTTGGAATCTAGTCGTATACGGTCTGAATGCCAAAAGCCTACGGATTTTATTGCATAGCTGATAGAGTCCATTAATTTGCGTGGGATCATTTTCAAGTATTGGGGGTTCAAAATTTGCTGTCAGAACAACAGATATTTCTTAGAAAGTGTGGGAAGGGTTCAAACGTAGAAATGTTGAATTTTGGCTCTATTTGGTTTTCTGTTTTTTGCCTCCGTTAGCTTCTTATAGTTCATTTGATTTCAGTCTATCTAGAGAATAGACGTTTTCTGGTTAGAAGAAACAGGGGTAGAGAGCGGGCAGACAGAGAAGGGGGAGGGAGCTCCTTGCTGACTGTCTCATCATTGGACTGTGAATCTCAAAGCCCATGATGAAGTCAGTGGGAGAGCAGCTGGCGCCACACGTGTGCAAAATTCGGCAACTCACTGGGCTAAAGAATGGGCCACCTTCCGGACACGGCTCCAAATGCACTCCTCCATCTGGACTGTCAGCACATCCAGCTCATACATGGTCTTCAGATGCTTCTGTTTCCACAAACTTCACCTTGATTTAAAACACTGGGCTCTTAAAAGCTTCAACCTAACAAGCAGCCTCAATATCACCCTGGAATTAGTTAAAAATGCAGTATCAGGCCCCACCCAAGACCTGCTGAGCCAGACACTGAAGGGTGGGCTGGAGACTGCCACACTATGCTTTAGCAAGCCCTCCTGGGGACTGTGACATGTACTCAAATTTGAGAATTACTGCCTAGGATCTCTGTACCCCCATCTCAAGTGAGCTAGGTATTATACCACTGAGCAATGCATGCAATTTAATACTAATCGTCCCAAAATGTAGTTATTACTGCCGTCTAGCAGATGAAGATATGCTAAGAAAAATGATTTGAACCTGGATCTTATTATTTCAAAGCCCACACCATTGACTATTATGCTACAGTGCCTCCTCTTTATGCACAGGGCTAGGAAGAACATCATGATTGATTTACTCAATAAACATTCGTGGCCACCTCTCCTGTGTACAATGCAATCCATATCATTAAACTCCACCTTAACCTAAACCCTGAGTAGATTACTTGTCTCAGCACTTACAGAGTAGGAAACACTGGCTCAGGAAGATGATGTGACCTGTTTCAGAACCACAATGGCTCTGAGTGCTATGAAGTTTCTCAAAGAAGGTACTGCTGGCTCAAGTGATTAGTGGGTGGCTTAACAGAGGGACATGTGGCTGGGAAAGAGCCCCACGTGCATTGGGAAGGCAGTAGTATGGCAGATGTTCATAGTTTCATATGAACCGAGGGCTCACTGGGGCCCTCGGTGGTCTGTGTCACAGACTCTGATCCCAACTCCTAAGGCCTTCCATGGCCTTGATGCTGGTGACAGCAAGAGTCTGTTCCAGATGTCCTAGATTTGAGTTCTATTCTTCCACCAAATTGACTGTGTGGCCTTGAATAAGTCATTCACCTTTCCAAGGCTCAGTTTCCCCAGGGCTATAAGATTCAACTGGTGGATTTCAAACACTTTTAAGTTGCAAAAGTTTTAATTTAAATAACATCTTACACTGAGCTCTAATACGTGGAATAGATAATAAAAAGATATAGGTGCTCTGGTTGATTGGAGGAGAGAAGGTGATGAAATAGAGGGTTCCCATCATCAGCCCCTCCCAACACCCAGGAGAACATGTGGCACCACATAGAGATAAGCAACAGCAGCCCACCCGATCTAGCCCCCATTACCATGTGACAGCTATCATTCCTCCCCCACTCTCCAGCCACCAGGGCCTCACTATTCCTGAATATGCCAATCACACACCCTCCTAAGAGCCTTTGTATCAGATGTCAGCTTTGCCTGGAGACTCTTCCTCCAGACACTATCTCCTTTGAGTCTTTGCTCAAATTCTGCCTTCTCCATGAGGCTGGGGGCCTTCTGGTTCACAGGACCCTCCAGTCCTTTTTTCCTGTTCTTCTGTTGCCCACACCCTTATCACTTTCCACATCATACCTACCTGTGATTGCATATATATGTAGGTTACAGCCGGTCTCTCTGTGCCATCAGACAAACCTCTTTAGAGCAGGGATCTTTATATACCCAAGTGCCTGGGACAGAGTCTTGGAGCGTGGCAGACCCTCCACACATATTTGTTGTTATAAGACCAGAAATTAGAGGGCTTGCTTGTTGGTAATCTGTCATCCCATGTGGCCACCCAACCTAATCCATGCTTCTACTGGCCCCAACCACAGACATTTTGCCTGGTATAGGGCCAGAGCCCTGAGGACACCAAAATACAGCTCACCTTTCTGACTCTTTGAGGCCCAGAGTAAAGACCCTTGCTTTCCCCCAGCATTTCCAACATCTGTGTACTATAGTCAGAGAGCAAGACAGAAAGATCAGAGAGGGAACAGAACAAGGCTAGGAAAGAGAGGGAGGGAGGAAGGAGGAGGAGAGAGGCAGGCTTCTTGCAAGGTCCTCATGGGAGCCCAGCCTGTGAAGTATGTGCATCTTCCCCTTTGTCTAGAGGGACTCCAGACATAGAAACAGGACAGAGGGCACATGATCATCACCTGCTAAGAGCTAGCTCTGCAGCCGGGCATGTTCCACGGATTGTCTCATTTATTCCTCCTAGAACACTTGAGGCACAGGTGGTAGAGAGGGATCTCGACCCCAGAGCAGATTAGATGGCCCAGCCAGCCAGGGAGTCTGCAGTTCAGATTCGGGCCACGGCTCAGACCCTCATTCCTTTTGCTCTAGCTCTACCTCTGAGGAGGAGCACTTCTCGGGATGGATGCGAGTCCATTGCATGTCGATTTGCTTCCACTGCCTTCTCCCCGTCCTGAAGCCACAGGCCAGGTCCCAGCTCCTCTGGCCTGGGGCTCCTCTCCTGTGGGCAGCCCAGTGGGCAGGCAGCCTTCAGATGCTCCTCTGATCAGATTCCCCGCCATCACCTGGGGGAATGCTTGCCCATGTCATCCCCTTCTCCCTTCAGCACCTTCCGAGGCTGTGAGGCTGCCGATGAGACGTTTTGTCTGCTAAGTTTTCGGACTGATTGAAAGTCTTCAGAAACTGCGCTCCTCGGCGCTGCTCTTCCTGGAGACGGTTGCCATGGAGCGCAGGGCCACGCAGCCTTCACTGTCAGAACTAATGAAAGCCGGAGAGCTATTAGGGGAAGATTTTTTGCCTCCCTCCCCTTGTGCATAATTCCACTCTTCCACGAGGTGTTTGCATTTCTGTTCTGTTTGCGAGATGTTAATTGTGTCCTCATTGTGATTCCTTGCCCACTGCCCTCCCCTCCTTACGAGCTCCAGGCCCTGTGAAGCAGGCCTTTTTGAGCTAAGGAAGCTAAGTGAGCAGAGGGAGGGCATCCTAGCCTCTCTCTGGAGTGACCTTCCCTAAGCTGCCCCTGATCAGATCACACTGAAGCTGAGAAGCCTCCTCTGGCTTCCAGTGACTCCAGGACACCATGCTCAGGGACTACGGGGCTAATGCTTTGCATCCTTTCTCCTTCCTCTAGAACACACTGGGCCAGACTCACAGAGGGCCAGCTCTGTACCCCGACGGCACCTTCACATCTCTGTGCCTCTGCAGCCCAGTGCCTTCTGTCTGGACTACTCTCCCGGCCTCTCCATCACCATAACTCTCCATATCTGGCTACAGAGGCCCCTTCTAGGGAAGCCCTTCATTTGTAATCCAGGCCTAGAGAGGGTGCCTCCTTGTTCCCCAAAGTCCCACCACCATTCTGCTGCAGATTTCTCTTCCTCTCTAGACTGGAATTCCTTGAAAGTAGAGTCAAGTTCTGATTCACCCCTGAATTCCTAGAGTCGAGCACTGTGCCTAGCACTTGGTTACTGACCTCTTCCTACTCTGTTTGTGAGCTGAGTGAAAGCAGAAACAGTTGAGCTGCTGAAGGGGCAAAAAAACTATTAAACAACTTGGTGGATTGCTGTGTAGACTCCACCCACCCACTACTGCCCACCTATCACAGAGTCACTGAGAAAGGAAAGCCAGGTCTGGGGCCCTGGGAGCTCATTCTGGCTGGTATTTATAGCAAAGCAATTAGCTCCCTTCCCTAGCACCCCTGGAGGTACAGAGACTATCAGAGAAACAACAATGAAGAAAGGAAAGGGAACTGATTGCCATAGAAACATGGGGACAAGGGCACAGGAGCCAGGGGGAAAGGGGAATAGCTCCCAACACTCACTGTACCTCTCACCCGTAAGTGCAGGGGCTCAGTCCTGGGAGAAGGATTTCCAGGGAAGTCTAAGGGCTCTACTTTCTGTAAGCAAAGAGCCCCTCTCCATTCAGTCCATGTTTGTCCAGTTCTGTTCCCACTCTGGGAGACCCTAGTTCCACAAGAGGTTTCAGGGAAGGAGCAGAAAGAGTCCCATCAGCTCTACTGCCCTGGACTGATGGAGAGGCCTGCCCTGTGCTGGATAACTGCCCCTTCCTGGTGGCCTGTCTGGGCTGAGGAGTCTGCAGGCCAGAAGCCATCTCCTGCCCAGGGTCCAGTTAAAGAAGTTCTGGCTGTGGATCAAGGCTCTCTGTGCCCTCACCTGGGCTCTTGACATCACCACGTGGCTGCTCAACCTGCCACTACTTCTGCTGCCCTTTGGTAGATTCTCCACATATCCACAAGAACAATGCTCAAAATGCAATTCCGATCATGTCACTTTCCTGCTCAGAATTCTCCAGCGGGTCCCGTGGATTTCAGGTTAGGAATTCTGTCCACTTTACATGGAACGCAGGCTGCACCACGCTCCGGCTCTTGTTGCTTTGCACTCTCCACCCCCAGCACCCGGCCCATGTGCTTTTATCACAGCCCCACTAAGCCATGCGTGCTTTTCCAACACTCAGCCCTCATGCCCCAGGGTCCTCATCCATCCTGGCCTCACCGCCTAGACTGTCACTCCCTTCCTGCCTCCCCTGCCCTTCCCAGTTTGAACTCCTCTTCACCTTTAAAGGCTCCGCTCCAGGATTATTTCTTCTCAGGGAAGGCATCTTGGACATTCCAGAAGACCAGGTGCCTCTCCTGATACCTTGCTGGATCTCCCATGTCCCCAAAAGGAGTCTCATGGTCATTCAGAATCACTGAGCTTCCTGTTAATTTCCTCAAATATATGTCAAGTCCTGACAGGTAAGAGTGCATTGTATTGATTTTTGCACCCCAATATTTAATACAGGGCTGAATCCCAAGGAGGTAGCTTAAAAGATACAGGGCTGAGACTACAGTGAGTCTAGCGAGCCACTTTGGGCATAGAATTAAAGGAGACACTCGTGAGATTGTGCACAGCAGGTGCACATGAACTGCTATAAGGGCTTGTTCACCCTCCTCCTCTGCTTGTCAAGTCACGTCATCCATTTGGGAGACGGACGGGGAAGCTGCACTTTTCTGGAAGGCTCTGATTGTCTCCATGGAGAACTGAAAGCATCTTCCCTTTCACCAGAATCTCCAGGGAAGTCTCCACCTTTCTGAATGTAGAACAAGATTGGGAAGACTTCCCCCAGCCTGAACGCACTATGGGGGCTCCAGAGCTGATGGCTTCTACACTGAGCTAAAGTGGCCTCCATAATGTCTGTGACTGCCATGGAAGGAGTCTCTATACATAAGCATCTCTATACTCAACAGCTAACCCCCCAGCTTTCCATAATGTGCAAAGATAGTCCCTAAAAGGGACTGTGAACAGGCCTTGAAAGGAGAAATTCCACCAAGACTATGTGCACAGTAGAAAGGCCCTCAAGGGTGGTCACAGACAGTATTTACAGAGGTCACTTAGCTAAGTGTAGAAGCCATTGGGGATACCACACAGGGCCACTCATGTTCACCCCACACATCTTGAGGGAGCAGTATTTTATAGGTCATGATGTACCCCTGGAGTCTTCCTCCTGGTCGTTGTGTGCACCATGATTCCTTAGCCATATGTGACACCACCCCAGCTTTCCCCACACTCAACTCAAATCACTCCATAAACAACCTCACCACCAGCTCCAATGGATGAAAATGGGGAACAAGCTCAATATTAAAAGCGGGAAGACCCTGCCCAAAAATGTTCTGATCTTCTCCTCTGTGAAAGTGAGGCAGCCTGAGCAGTACCTATGGAGGGAAGAATGGGCAGCCCCTGTAAAGAAGATTGGTGTATGTGGGGGTCTTCCCTGAGGGCAAGTAGCAAGAGATTGTGAGGGTTAACAAAGACATCAGAGACCCTGGGCACCTTGGGGGTCATCTACTCCAACCTTTCCTGGTTTCAGAAGTAGGAAGGAACTGAATTGCATCAACAGGGACAGTCCTGCCCAGAGTCCCTAAAGAGCTAACAGCAAGGCGGGACCTTATGCTGCTAGGCTAGGACTTGCTCAAACACACAGCTGCCTTCTGTTAGTGATGGAGTGGGTCTGACCAACAGCCTTCGCAAGACTTTATTCACAGTTAGCTGGAAGAACCACATTTATTCATTCCCTGCTCATTAAAGACACTCCCACTCCCAGAGTGAGGGCAACCTCTAAAAAGGGCCCACAAGCATCATCTCTCTTTCTTGCACTAGGACAGGCTTTGCCCAGCATGCTCTGTTGGCATCTACCTGAATGGCAGGCTTGGAACGCAGGAGGAGATGCACAGCTTCTGGAGCAAAGTCTGCTTAAGGGACCAACTGCTTGTTGACTCAGAGGCTTGTTACAAATTCAGTCTTCATAGTTCCAGCCCAGACATACCCAATCAGAACCCAGAGGTGGGAAGACAGCAATAACAAGCTCCCCATGGGATTCTGACACGCTATGAAGATTGAGAACCGACACCTAGACGTTGCAGAGAGAAGATGGACCTCATGGGTGTCATTTATTTACTCCAAAACTGTTCTGGAAACCAGATAGATGATAAATGATAGACAGACAGTATCCCAGAAATGGCAGAAGCAGCAAAACCAAGACATCATTCCTTTGCCACACTTAGAGAAGCTTTGCTCCCGGTGTGAATCTCCTCCTGGGTTCCATGTCACACATTGGTAGATGCCACTAAGAGTTTCTGCAAAGCCTTCCCGATGTGCAGGAAACTGAAACAATGTTCTTTAACCTTGGATCTCTGGACAGTGCCAAAGATAACATCTGGAAACCCCACTTCAAAGTTTTCCCCAAAGGAGGGGATGTACATTCTTTTATTTTTTTTAAGAGATAGAGGGACAGTGTGTGTGTGTGTGTGTGTGAGAGAGAGAGAGAGAGAGAGAGAGAGAGAGAGAGAATCATTTTTATTTAGTTTTTCATCTGGTTTACATTGCTCCAAAACTTAGTTCTGTACGTGGTGCTGGGGTTTGAACCTGGGTCCTTGAGCATGTCAGGCAGGCTCTGTAACTGCTGAGCCACTGCTCCAGCCCTGGAATGTACATTCTTCAACTCTCCCCTTTCTACTGTCCCTAAGGCTCTGCTTATCATCTTACTGATCAGGATTTGCTATATTTTTTCTACCTAAATTTGACTTCCACTTCTCAAAACTTCTTGTATCTTAACATTCCTGCTACATGCTTAACTCTGCCACTTACTAGTTATGTTAGTGCTGACACCTTGTTTGGTCTCTATAAGCTTCAGTATTCTTACATATACATTGGGAAGAAGAGTCCCAGGCCAGTAGTAATAATTAGAGATAATCATAGGAATTCAATAAATTCTAAATCTTTTTCTTACTCAACCCATTTCCAATATAACAAGTCCCTGCTAACAAATCTCAGAGGATTTCTGGTCCTCATTTGCTTTTCTGTGACCCATGCTCTTTGGCTTAACCCCTCAGAACTGTGCTCTCCACCTAGAATGCCCACCCATTCTACCTATCAATGCAAATTTCACCATGTGTAAAGGCCTGCTGCTTTAGGGAGCCTCATCTAGGTCCAGGCAAACAGACACCCAGACCCTCTGCTCCTCCCCAGCACTCTCTTTGCATATTCCACTCCACCTCCTGGAAATGAGAACATGAACATACACAAGGTCAGTGGCTCCAGGCATTGGCAGTTAGGTACAGAATTTTTCTTCTGTCAAATGGTGACCAGTAATAATTGATTATCAGCATTAGTCTACCTTTATTTTGCCAGAAGAAGATATATTTTTAAACTCTTCCTTCTGATGTCAATCATAGTACAAAGCAATGGCATTTTAACACCTAAAAAATAATACAGGAAAAAACTCACACAAAAGCATTGTCCCTTAAGTGGAACAATTCAGTTGCAGTAAAAGATCACTTCACCATCCAATTTGCTCTTTCTGCTTTAGACTGGTGAGAATCCTGTCACAAAACAGCTCTTGGGCAAATTCTGGGGAGTCCCCAGCCCAGATCAATCACTTGCTCCATCCAGGAATATCCCCTAGAAACATACCAAAACCTCTACAGCTTCCACTTACTGAACACTCACTGTGTATCAATCCCTGTACTAGGGACCTCATGCATGAGCTCACTAAACTCCTTTCCACAACCCCCAGAGGAATAGATAACCACTGCTACCTTTTTTCAGTGAAGCTTAAAAAAACAATTACACGACCCAGGTCACAGAGAAGGCGAAGTGGTTGAACTGGGCTTATAATACAGAAGAGTTCAACCCCAAAGTCTGAGCTCTTCCACCACTCCTTGTCTTGTCTCTTAAACTGGAAACTTTTTTTTTTCTCTGCAAGCATAAGAGAATGAATGTTCTTTCTCCCCAGTCTGTGTACATGTACTCATTCTAGTGACAGTCCTGTCCTAAGTACTGACGTACAGTGGCAACAAGGGTGGACATTATTGCTGTCCTTATGGTGAGGGGTCATGCAGAACCTTGTTAGCAGCTCCTTACCCAATTCAAGGGATTTTTAAAGACCAAGACAACAACCAGGTGTGTACAGATGTTAACGTGCCCAGAGCCTTTCTGGGCTCAGTGATTATCTGGTTCCTTTAAAACCGCCTGTCTTTGCTATGGAAATTGATGAGCCAAAGGCTCTTTTCAGAATGACAAGCCCCTACACCCTAGCTCCACTTGATTTATTAGAAGAAGGAACTGAATTTAAAAGGGACAGATGCAGTATTGATTCGACACCTTAAAATATGCTTCCCTTGCCTCCCTGCTCAGCCCCAGGCCCCTAGCCCTCATTTCTGTAGAGTAGATCACAAAAAATTTTTCTTTTCAATGACTCATTGCATCCCCTCAGTCACACTCTGATCTTACACCGCTTCAAACCTGCCCCCCACTGTCTCTGCCTCTCCGTGGCCTCCATCTGCTGTTATCTCACAACTCCAAGGCCATCTGTCCGGAGCACTCTTTATGCATTGGTGTTAGAGAGCCCATAAGTCATTGCTGTTGTTCCAAACTATTCATCCTTTAATTCTGAGCAGCAACCTGGTCAGCTCATCCCCAGCTCTCCTGGTTCCCAAGTATAATGTCCTGAACTTTGGGCATCCAACCACATCACTGGCATATAGATCATATCACAGTCTAATGGGAGCTCCCCACTCTTATTGTGACAGGCCTGCCATGGCTGGAAGGGTCCTCAAAGAGTCCAACAGTGCTTTTCCATGGGGGCACTACTGATATCTTAGGGGGATGATACCTCCATATGTGGAGCCCCCTTATATGGCAAGGAAGCTCAATATTACTATTTTCCCCCATGGAAATAAATTCTAGTGATAGCCAAACATGTCCCCACACATTTTCAAATTGTGCCTCAGAGGAAGAGAAGTACTTGAGAAGTACAGAAGTTACTTGTCTGAAGTCATTCATAGGTCAGCAGCAGGCCATATTTTAGGATGGATAAAAGGCTACAGGATATGCATTGGAATAAGGATTGAGCTAGTTGTGGTATGGGAGTGGGGGAGAAGGAACTCAAGAAGGTACAGTTGGAGCCAATGATCTAATCCTTCCCCCATCAAGAAAACCTATGAGCTCTGCATAACTCACCATTTGGAGGTGTCTGCATTTTATTTCTTCATGCAGTGACTCAAACCAAAAGGGGAAAGGAATATTTAAGATGGGCTGAGACCACCACCATTCCTCCATCAAATTCTGGCAAACTCTGGTAGACCCTAGCAGTAGCCCGCTCCCCAAATGCACACCATCATTCTAGGCTACACCCCCAGGGTACTCAGCCTGAGAGGGATAAGCTCCACAAACAGATGGGGGCTTGGCTCCCAACCCCAGCCTCTCCAACTGTGCTGATTCTTATCAATGCCCACTCCTCTGGAGGCTTTGGGAGCCTCCAGGGAGAAGCTTCATATGCAGAAGGGAGGAGCTTTCTGACTCTCCATCCCTCTAGACCAAGAGGAAGAATCTGCTATATTTTGTTCAATGAAAAAAAAAAAAAGAATTGGGTGACAAGTAGGAGCTTGTCCTTGATTCTGCCTAAGGTTAAGACTGTCATCCTAAGACATTCTATTGAAGAATGTTCTTTAGTGGCATGCCAACCCCAATCTGTGAAAACCAAGACCTCCTAGGGGTAATCATTCACCTAGCTATTGCCCGATGACATAACCTAAGATAGAGTCTTGACTTTCTTTGAGCCTGTTTGCCTTTTGACATTGTCCAATAGTTGCTAACTTCTTGGAGACCTTATGAAGACTCAGTAGTCCACATATAGGAGAGATCTATTTATGTAAGGAAATAGATCTTAAGTGGGTCAGTTGACTCCAGGACATTCCACTAAATCTCTGACAGGTGAGGACCTAGGCTGGCTGTCTATCTGAGGCTGGACCCCAGGTTTGGTGCTGGTGCCTGCAGACTTGAGTGGCAGTTGTTAGGGGTTGTCTAGCATCTCTCCCTCACATGCTGGACAGTCATGAATTGCCAGGAATTGGGTAGGAGGAGGATTCCTGGCAGCTCTGCTCCAAGCAGTCTTTCCCAAGATGGCCTGGGAAAAGTCGCTGTAGGGAAGGAAGATGATGGACTCAGAAAAGCCACTGCTTCTCTTTCTCAGGTGAGATGCATCCTGTAAAACAGAATGTGAGGGACAAGACACAACAAACAGCTTCAAGAATAGTCACTGGAGCCCATCCACAACACAATTGAATCAAAGGGAAAAAAGGGTTGAGGCTCTCATCAGGCCTTGTCAATCAACTTTCAAAAGGCAATTAATATAGAGGAAAAACAGATGAATATGTAGACTGGATTCTCAGTTCTGTTCCTTATTAGATATGTGAACTTGAGCCTGGCATTTATTTGGGCCTTGGTTTCCTCATCTGTGGAAACCATAGTAGTGCACATCATATAGAGATCAAAAGGGAACACATTAGGGTTTTTTCTTCCCTGCTTCCATTGGGGGGAGGCAGGAGGGTGGAAGCAGATCAGTGGTAAACTGTGTTGCAGTGACAGTGGGTAAGAAATGGGTAAGTCAGGAAGGAATCATAGGCAGGAAATTCCGGAGATGTGGTGGATCCTGCACAACAGAACCACAAGACACAAATAAGGTCATGCCTTGTGCAACGAGCAGGAACATTGCCCTTTTTGACTCCAGCAGACCAGTGTCAGGACCATGAGCAACACAGTGGAGGTTTCTGGAAAAGGGTGGGGAGGAATCATCATCTTTAGAACTGGAAGGCAGGGTGACATTGGCCAGATGCACTGGTTGAACCAGAAGACAGGACTGCTGGGATAATAGCGTGCTTCAGCTCCTTTGGCCATGAGACTACTTTCTCTGTAAAGAGGAAGTTAGTGGACTTAAGAGTATCTTGGATATGCAAGAGTGCAAAAGTTTTACCCCATCCCTCATTTCTAAGGTCATTATGCTGGATCAAGGAAGGACTCAGTGGGAGTGAGAGGGCTTTTGAGTGATTGGCTTTTGAGAACAGTCTCACTCTGTGCGTTGGAGAAAGGCTTTGGAAAGACTCAAGTTGGATGCCTGAGTGGAGACAGTATGCAGGGTCAAAAGTAGACCTTCTCTTCTCCAGTCCACATAATTAGCCTCACTTCAGCTTTTTAAATATTTTATTATGCAATAAATGAGACATACAGAAAGGAAATAAATAACAATACAATAATTAATTGTGCATCTACCACCAAGATTAGACAATGAGGCATCACTGTCCATATGGCGGAAGCCTCCGTGTGCCTATTCACGGGCACACCCCCTCCTTCAGAGGCCGTTATAATCCAGAGTTTAGACTTTATTGTTCCCACAAATGACATTATACTTTTATCACATATTTATTTATTCCTGAACGATACACAGAATTGTTTTGCATGTTTTCAAACATTATATCAATGGTATCATAAAATCAGCATTTTGTCTGCGCTTGCTTTTTTTCCCTCTCAACATTATGTGTGTGTGATTTATCCATGTTGACATGTGTAGCTCTGGTTTATTACTTCTCCCTGCCGAAACTTTTATTATTTGAGATCACTAAAATTTGTTTATTCATTCCTGCTAGTACATAACAGAGGCTTTTTTTCATTAAAAAATGCTGGGAACATTCTTGGACCCCATGAACCCACATGAGGTCACCGTCCCTCCCTCCCTCCTTCAGTCTTATTTTCTAGCTCCCACCTTCTCCATGCCCACCATCCAAGCCTCTCTTTTTGAGCTCCACAACTTAACTCTTGTTGTCTTATCAGTCGCTGGTTTCCCAGGGCTGGTTTAGCAATTGCTACTTTGACTTTGCCCTTGGGAGTTCCTCCAGGGACTCTCAATTTTGCTATCCAGTTTCAGGTAGGAAGTAGAGTTAGTGACCAAGGCAGCCCCTCTAACAGCACTAGCTTCTTTCTGAATCCTGAATAGACTGTAGGCTCCCAGAGGTTGGAATTGAGTCTGACTTCCTTCACGCTATACCTCAGCCCAGGCACAGGACCTGGTACACTGTATAACACATTTTCCACCAGGATCATTTATACATTTGACTTGCATTTATCTTCATTTCCATGTTTCCAAGGTCCATGGCCCATCCAGTGAATCTCAAGTGGTCACTGGGGCTTTTGCACGCTGTGTCTCGTCACCTGGTGAAGTCTTCCCAAAGAGGCAGAAACATGGAGTCCCTCCCACATAGGGTGAACCCAGGTTCCCCCAGTCATTTAAAGGCACGTGAAGGAAACCACCTGCTATTGGTCAGCCAGATGCACCCCTAATGGTGCACCCCTGGAGCACTCACCCTGTAGGAGGTAATGAAAGAGATCCCCTCCCCTTTAAGGTCATTGATTGATGCAGAGTACATTCTACAAATGATGCATCTGATGGCAGTGCTGTACCTGATGGGAAATATTGACAGGAGGAAGAAGAACAAACCACAAAGGGCTCTTAACCAAAGAAGGAACAGGAAAGAAAAACGATGATTGTGGAGAGGGAGGTAGGACCAAGCTGCAGAATAGACAACTACAGGCCAAATTGCAGGGTTTGTTATAGAATAAAAGCCACAGAATATGAAGAAAGAAGGTGTGCAACCAACCTGCTACTGCCCCATGCTCACCTGAGACCTAGGCCAGGTCATTTAGCTCATCTATTAACAGAACAGTAGTTAACAGTTACCATGTGCCAACTGCAGCCAGTGAAAAGAGAATAGTCCTCCTATGTTTCCTTTATGGAGCCCAAGACGCAATTCAGGTGGTCAAGTTCACAGTCTCATAGCCAAGAAGCTGCATCCCAAGCAGACACATGGAGCCAGTACCCTGCACCTCACTGGATTTAAAATCCAACATGATTCTCATAATGCATCTGTTGAACAGATGAAAATTATACATGGGGAAACCAAGAAACCATGCTACACAGTAATGATGCTACCATTTCAGCCCAGAGTGCCCAGTTTGGGGTCAGCAGCACTAGTCACTATGGGGATTATCAAGCAATTTGTCAAGATAGGTACTTTAGTTCAACCTTGCCAATTTTCTCCAAAGTCCATGATTCCAGGTCCATTTCATTAGAATTTCCCTCACTGAGCCCATTTTATATCAGGGTACATTTGAGGAAATTTTGGTGTCTAAGAATTCATGCTTTACTACATGCATTTAATAAATATTAAACCCCTACTGCAGCCCTTACAGGCTGTGTAAATGCAGGGAATGAAAAACCACAGAGACCCTGCTTCTGAGGTGCTTATTTGTGCCAGAATGTGCAAAGGTTCACTTTTTTTAAGGGCTGAGGACCAAACTTGGGACCTTGCACATGCGAGGCAAGTGCTCTGCCACTGAGCTAAATCCCCAGCCCCAAAGGTTTACTTTCAACGTGCTGATTGCTCTGAGAGATTTAGCAGCAGCATGCACTGGGAATGATGAAAGAATTTCCTAGAGGAAAGCACATCTGACTGTCCAGGGTGCTACGTGTGGTTAGTGACGTGCAGCCTTGAGCAACCCAACCTATATCCCACTCCTGAGTCCTCAGTTTCTCCAGATAGAAATTATCAAACAGGATGATCCCTTGGTTCTTCCAGTCCCATTGATCTCTGGATCCTATTTCTGGGTTCTAGCAGTAATGACCATACCCTGGGTGTCACAAGGCCATCAGGGGTGGGGATTAAGGTGTGGCTAAGTGGATACAGCTCAGCAGCCCCACATGGGCACTGGGGACCAGTCTGGCTTGGTGTAGGGGAGCTGTCAGTCTCTTCAAAACAAGTCCACTCTCCTCTTGGCCTCTTTTGCAGGCACCTGGGGTTTGAAGTTGGCAGTGCCATCAAAGGCTGGCTGGTGGCTACATTATAAAGGGGTTGGATTTCCTCTTGTTGATAAATAAATTCTTTTTCTCCTAAACAGCCAAGCTGGTGAGTTTAATTGTAATTGGTTTACTCTCAGTGGAGAGCCAGCGCTGTATCCTTCATCTTCAAAATATTAATTAGTTTTCCATGGTGCTATATTTTAATCATAAAAAAATGAGATCTGTGGGAACTAGCCAATGGAAGAGTTGGGGGAAAAGGGTCAAATAAGACACAAAGTTAAGAAAGAAGCACAAATGATGTGCAGGAGAGGCAGTTGGAAATGGGGTGTGTTTCATGAGAAAGAAGGTGAGGAGGGAATCTGATGTTTCTTCATAAACACCTACTATGTGTTAGGAAGGTCCTTTGCATGTATTATTTCTGTCAACACTGAACCCAATTTGTACCACTCCTCATTTTATAGATAAACAAATGAACACTCAGAAAAAAATAGGTGCCTTTCCCAAGGTGAAAATCTAATAAATGGAAAATCTAGAATTTAAATCCTATTTTTCTGACTCCATGCCTGAACCTTTTTCAACAGCATCCATTCAATTTTCCACAATTATTTATCTAGAAATCACTGGTCTCAGGTATAGTTCCAGTGTAATCACTAGCCTTAACAAATACATGTAAGAATACTTGGTGAGTTTGGGAATGATTCTTGGAGGAGGTGACTTCTAAGCTCTGTCTTGAAGGACCAGAAAGGGGTTAGTCCAGCAAAGGAAGTAAAAAATGAAGGAAGAGCTAGGCATGGTGGTACATGCCCATAAACCCAGCAGGGAGGCTGAGGCAGGAAGATTGCAAGTTCAAAGCAGCCTCAGCAACTTAGCAAGGGCTTAAGCAACTTAGCGAGACACTGTCTCAAAATAAAAAGCAAAAAGGGCCGGATATGTGGTTCAATAGTGGTTAAGCACCTCTGGGTTCAATTCCGGGTACACACACACACACACACACACACACACACACACGAATGAAGGAATGAAGGAAGGGCTGGGAGTGTAGCTAAGTGGTAGAACAGCTTATATAGCAAGCATCAGACCCTAAGTTGAATCCCCAGAACTCTCCTCAACCAAAATAAAAAATATGGAGGACTGAAGAGCATTTAAAAAGCATGAGAAAAAATAGATAAAGGTGAGAGCTCAGGACTAATTAAAGAAATGACAAAAGTTCATATGGCTAATAAGTGTCAAGTAAGAGGTCTGGAGGAATGAGACACAAAACAGACCAGAAGAGAGGAGAAGTTCCTGCAGGATTATATGTCACCTTAGGTACTTGGATTTCATCGTGAGGACAATGAAAACCCTGAAAATGGAGCTGGCACATTTGTGCTCTGGAAGATCCCTCTGATTGTAGTGCAGAGTGGATTTAAAATGAGATGAGACTGTCGCTTCTGCCCAGGTGAGTGATCACAGCCACCTTGCATATGGTGGTGATGGTCAAGGTGAAAAGAAACGACCACACTCACTAAACCCATTGTCTCTTGGCAGCTCAGACAGGATGATGTTAGTTGAACGGAGAATGACAATACTCCTCCAATTACCCAGAGGAAGGACTTTAGAGTGAAGGACAGTGTGGGAAAAATGTGATCAATATTTTCTGTTCGTTTGTTATTAAACAATCCATAAACACACGTTGAAACCTCAGGATGTGCCAAGCAGTCTTTTAGATATTGTAAGAATATCTTTGACCTCTATCTTCAAAAAGTCACCAATCTGGTTAGAATAAAAAGGGACATTTTCACTAAAAGGTACCTAGAAAGACACATCAGAGAGGTATGGACAAGAAGGGGACTGCAGGAAGTCAGCTGGGTTAGTATGATTAAGACTAGAAGAGGGTAGGAAAGAAAAGGAGTGAATGTTTCCTAGCATTGTATTTGAGTGTGCTGTGAGTTGAACACCTGAACGTATTATATTAACGTCCCCAGGAACTCAGGGTAGTCTTAATTAAAAATATGGCCAATGTGATGCTATTAGTTCAGCCAAGGTGAGATCAAACTGGAGTAGGGTGGGTTCTAATTTGATAGGACTCATGTTCTTATGAGAGGTTAACCATGTGAGACAAGGCACGGATTGGAGTCACATTAGCACTAGCCACACTTAGGACAACCAGAAGCTAGAAGAGATAATGAAGGCACATTCCCTAGAAGACTTTGGAGGGAGGATGGCCCTGCCAAGACACTGATTTCAGACTTCCAGCTTCCAGAAGTTTGAATTAATTTCTGTTGTTTTAAGCCATTCACTTTGTGATACTTCGTTATGGTGGCCCTAAGAAATTAATGTAATGTGTATCTCACTTTATCCTCCCCAAAACTGCACAAAATGGGCATTTTTTGTTCCCTTTTATGGGTCAGGAATCTGAGGCTCTGAATGAACATGCCAGATCACTCCCTCCTCCAAGAAGTGGTTGTCCTGTGTGCTGCCATCTGCTCTGGAGGTGGTTCTGAGGATACACTTCAAAAGATGATAGGAAACAGAAGTCATGGGATCTGTTCATGTGGAGACAGGAGAGTTTTCCTCCAGACACCACACACTGCTCTATTCCCCAAGAGCAGTGAGTGTTTACTGGGAGTTAGGCACAGGTCCAAAGCTGAAAAAAAAAATCATGGTAGAAGTAGACATGGTTGCCCTTGAGGAATTCACATCCAGTGAGGGAGAAAGAAATAGGACTAGACACAGTGAGGGAACGGAGCATCCTCAGAGCCGTCGGGCACATGGGAGCACAGCCCCCAGGCCCTTCCTCCTTTCTCTGACCCAGAGACAGCTTGGCAGTGAGGCACCTCGTGACTTTACAACAGCTTGCAGAAAAAGGAGACTTGACTGCATTCAACGAATACCTTGTGGGTCAGACACCAAGATTGCAAAGTCCCAGCTGGAAAAAGCAACAAGGATAAAAATGGAAACGACTGCATCTGGAGTCAGGGAAATACCATGATTTTGTGTAGGATAGATGCAGAAGGTTTCTTTAAGGATTATGCACTTGGGCTGAGTCTGAAGGATGAGGAGGAAGATGCCCGTGGAGGACTCTGGGAGAAAAACTGCTCCCAGGCTGTGTCACTTCTTCCTGGAAAGGGGGAACTAGACTGCTTTAGTCACTGCTCCGCTCTGCAAACCTAGAAGAAGACAGAGCAGGAGTTCAGCAATGATTTGCAGATGGAATGAACGAGTTCCGGTAGGGTGAGGTTGTACATGAACCCACTAACTCTCTGGAACACCTGATCACTCATTCCTTCTTTTATGAAACATGTACCCAATTCCCCACCAGGGGCTGTGTTCTGGAAATACAAAGGTAGGTAAGACAAATTCTTAGGACTCTGGATTGATGGAGAAGATGTCTAATAAGGATGTTCCATATCTCCCATGTGTTGCATGCTCCGAAGGCAAAACCGGAGCAAGGCAGAGCAGCCAAGCTTGGGGGATGAGGAGACCCTAGGCTGAGATTGGGAATATGAGCAGGACATTAGCCTGGCAGAGAAGGGAGGATAATGCTTTAGAAAACTACATCCAGAAAGGAGCTTGTCACATTCTGGGTCCTGCAAATAGTTCTATGTGACTTGGAGTGAACCCCGAGAGGGAGGATACATGGTCGGTGAGCTGGAAGGGCAAACAGGGGCCAAGTCATACAGGAATGCCGAGTGAGGGACCTGGTTTTTATTTGGAAAGTGATGGGAAACAAGATGGATCCAAGCTCCCAGGCACTGACGCCAGTTTGGCAAGGTTGGTCCCTGACCAGACCACATTCTTTCACTCCCAGGGCAGGCAATGCACTGTCTCTGCAGACAGCCAAAAGGTGGAATTGAAAGCAGTAGGAGGAAGAGGGGAAAGATGCGCATAGCAGTACTTTAATTTAACATTCTTCTTCTTCATTTTATCAATTGGTGATTAATAGGTATTACATTTCCCCCCTAATCCATCCTCCAGAGAGGTGCTATAATAACATGTCAGAGAGGTGTGGATAACAGCATTATGGAGCCTGGTTTATAATGCAGTCTGTAACAGATGCTAACGTCCCGATTATGCATTCCGGCACCATTTATACCCAGCTCCATGGCATGGGGCGGCTCGTCACATCATAATTCTTCAAAGCACTTGCTATTAATCACTCATTCATTATTAAAACACATTGTATTCATTCCGCTTGGCAACGGGAACAGGGCAGGATCTGTTTATCCAGCTCAGTCATCTCCAGACTGTCAGCCCCAGCCCAGAGGAGCTTTCAGCCCCCTTGGGATGGCTGATTGCCAGGAAGAAACGCCTTAACCCAGAAGGGAACATGGTACTCCCAGATGAGACAGATCTCACCCTAAGTGACACCCAGTTGCCTGGGGGCTGAGGGCTCCCAGAAACTAACACTATCTGCCCTCCTGGTTGTCTCCTCTGCCCACTTCTCCCTCTGACTTGAAATCTCCTCTTCTCTGAAAGTGAATTCTGCTGGTCTCTTTCAAATTCCCAGGGATCTCAAGAACAGCTGGGGAAGCCCTATCTGCCCCTTCTGTCAGAATTCTGTCTCTAAACTCCCTTGATCATAAGATGTGGGGTCTCAAAGTTGAATCTAAGGGTTATGGAGACAAATATCTGGCCTTCTACTACTAGGTATATGAACTTGGACAAATTATCTGGACTTCTAGTACTAGCTGTATGAACTTGGATAAATAATTTAACTTTTTGATCCTTGCTTATATCAGTTGTACAAAATTAAATGAGTTCATTCTGACAAAGGCCTTTTAAGATGCCTGAAACACAATCGGCATTATTCTTGTAATTACTTATTCAAGCAATCCCAATGGCTCCTACTTGTCCTCCTAGAAGCACTGCTCATGCATTCTTGAGGACACCAAGTGTGTCAGGTATTAAGTACAAGAGACACATAGATATGCAAGGCCCAGTTCTTCCTTCAAGGATTCCACACAGGACGATTACTAAAACAGTGCTGAGAGCTGAAGAGGTCTGGATGCCCCTCTGTCTTTCCCCAACAGTCTCTGCATTTGATTGTGCTCTGCAATTTATGCAGCACTCATGTAAGTCAGCCGTGCTGTACTGTGACAAATATCTGAGAT
This sequence comes from Aplodontia rufa, assembly GCA_004027875.1. Classification (NCBI taxonomy): domain Eukaryota; kingdom Metazoa; phylum Chordata; class Mammalia; order Rodentia; family Aplodontiidae; genus Aplodontia; species Aplodontia rufa. The sequence goes on from PVKS010003947.1 coordinate 22,953, forward strand.
AATCAACTTCTAAAAAACAATTATTTTGGCTCAGTTATAGAGATTTCAGTCCTTGACCAACTGAAACATCATGATGGAAGTGCAAGGCAGAGCAAAGTCACTCCGCCACTAGGAAGGTCTCCCATTAGGCCCCACCTCTTAAAGGTTCCACCACCTCCCAATAGCACCAAGCTGGGGACCAAGTCATTAGCACATAGGCTATTGGGGGACAGTCAAGATTCAAACTATAGTAATACTTTTCTACAACCATTTTATAAAGGGTTCACCTAAAACGTGAGCAGGACAGGAATTGTGAGTCCATCTTCCATAGTAACAAACACACTGTCTCTCCTCAACATCAAGCTAGTACTCTGTATCTTTGTTGGTCCCTAGACCTTTAATGAAGACATTTCAGCCTAAAAATGCACAGAGGATAACTTAGTGAATAAATTAAATATTTTGAAGGCCTTTGAACTCTTCCTTTTGTGGTTTGAGATTAGTGGTTACCCAATAGTAACCACTAATCTCAAATCTGATGTTTATGATGTTGAATCTTTAACATTTACTACAAGTGTATATCTACAAACAATATATATTTCCGTATGCTTGCTGTCAAGTTTTATATAAATGATACCATATTGTACCTCCTCTGCAGCTTGCTTTCTGAAGGAAAACATTTTATTATGGAAAAGTTCAAGTGTACACAAGTAAACAGAATTGTATGATGAACAAGAATGGCAGGGAGCCGTTCTTCATTCACCTATAGTGACACTCCACCCTACCTCCCATTGCTCAGCAATTGCAGTTTATGATTTTATGTTTAAATAAACACTGCAAGCACTTAAATGCATAAATCTTAACTGTATCCCTTAAGAAGAAAGAGATAATCATATATCCCTGCCAATATCATGACACAGTACACTCCCATCTCTCCAGAAAATGGTCTCCCCTAAAGTCCTATTCCATTACCCACCCCCACCCATACACCCAAGAAACCAATGGTTTGCTCTTTTCACCTAAGATTATATTTTCCTACAACGTCAAGAAAATGGACTCCTACAGTGTGTACCAATTTCTGTTACTTTTAGGGGAAAGAGTTCAGCATATTGTCACGAATTTATCCATGTTTCCCCCTTATCAATGGAAGTCTTCTTCTGCCAAGTAGCATTCCATTGTACGAATACAGCCAGTTCATTTCTTCTTTCTCCTATTGAAGTATATTTGGACTGTTGTGTTTTTGGCTATTGTGAATAAAATCACTGTGAACAATTTTATACAGTACATATTTTGGACATTTGTGTCCATTTCTTTTAGATAAAGGAGTGATATTTCTGGACCAAAGGGTAGGTATATTTTAACTTTAAGAGAAATTACCAGATGGTGTTCCAAGGTGGTAGTGCCCTTTTACATTTTCACCAGTACAGTGTGAGAATCCCAAGTGCTCCTTACCAACTTTCTGGGAAGGGATATATATATAAAATTACTTTTATCCATTTCTATTGAGTTTATATTTTATTATTGGGTTGTAATTATTCTTCATATGCTCTGAATAGAAGCCTTTTTTTCAGAAATGTTTAGAAATATTTTCTCCAAGTCTGTCTACCTACTTTTTATTATGATATCTTTTGTTAACTACAGTCTTTGCTTGTTTTAATTTTTATTAAAACTAATTTAATGTGTCTTTTAACTTTGCCAATGTTTTCTGAATTTTGTCTTAGAAATCGTTATCTACTCTGTGAAGATATTTCTTCTGTATCTTTCTAAAAGCTTTATAATTTCACTTCTACATTTAGATCTGAGATCCACATCTAATTAAGTTTTGTGTGGTGTGAGGTGAGGGATTGGGCTCATCTTCCTCTACCCCCCCCACACACAGATGAGCTGTTGTCTGAGCATAGCTGGTTGAAGTAAATTTCTCTTTTGAATTACTTTGCTATTTTTATCAAAATTAATTCACCACAAGCATGTGAAACTATTCATGTACTCTCTGATCTGCCATATTGATTGATGTGTCCATCCTTATGCCAATATCAAACTGTCTTAATATAGATTTATGCTAAGTCTTGAAGTCAAATAATTTGAGTCCTCCAGCTTTGTTCTTCTTTTACAAGATTGTTCTGGCTATTCTAGGTAATTTGCTTTTTCATGTAAAATTTAGATATATCTACTTTAAAAAAGCCTTTTGCAATTGTGATTTGGACTATATTGAACTATGGATAGCTGTGTGACATTTAACATTTTTATAATACTGAAGTTTCTAACCCATAAATATAGTAACCTCTCGATATATTTAGGTATTTTGAAATTTTTCTCAGCAATACTTCCTTGTTTCCAATAAATAGGATTTGCATATCTTTGGTTAAATATATCACTATTTTATATTTTATGATATTCTGAATAAAGTTTTGATTTTATTCTCCCATTGTTTTTGTCAGTACGTAAAAATATAATTGAATTTGCTCATGTAGCATCTTGTATCCTAGACATTGATAAATCTTTAACCATTAAGAAGCCTTTGTTCCTTTCTTAGAATTCTCTTATAAAATGTTGCACTTTCTGCGAATTTGAATTAAAAATTTTGTTTGTACAAACAACTGTTAATTGATATTCAATTAATGAAATTCTTCCTTTTGAATCTTTATGGTTTTTATTTTTATTTTTCTTGTCTTATTGAACAGGCACGGGGTAAATTATGCAGTGACTTATTATTAAGTATCAGCAGTGACTTATTATTAAGTATCAGCTACATGGACTTTGTAAATGCTTTATCAGGCTCAGGGTTTTCATTTGCTAGAGGATGTCTATCTTAGTTGTCCAAGAGTATTGGTCATGAACAAGAGGTGAATATATGGCTTTTCCCCATTTATTATGATAATCATATGGTTCTACTTTTGTGTAGTACTTTCACAGGTCAATTTTGGAATGTTGAACCAAATTTTAATTCCGGGGATTAACTTTTAATTGGACATGGCACAATATCCATTTTATATGCTTCTGAAGACTTGCCAATATTTTGTTAATCGACATTAACACATCGACATTAGTGTGAACTATTTTCTCATAATATCTTTGTGCAGTTCAATATCAAGCGTCAACTCATAAAATGGGTTGAGAATATTTCTTCTTACTCTATACTCTGGAAGAATTTTGTGAGATTGTACTATACTTTCTTAAATGTTTAATGGCATTCACATATGAAACTATTGGAAACTAGGGTTCACATATCAGAATATTGTGATTAAATAATTCAATTTCATTCATAGGTATAGAAATATTTGGCATTTCTGTAGAAAGATGTTTTGTTAACTTTGAGTTTGGGTAAATTTGGTCCGCTGAGTTTTCAAGGAACTTCATCAGAATTGTACAATTTGATGCACGTCTTTCATAACACTTTCTTTTTACGCCTTTTGAATTTTATAGGATCTGTGGTAATACTTCTTAACTCTTGTTATTATATAGGTAATTTAGATTCTCTCTCTCTCTCTCTCTCTCTTTCTCTCAGGAATCCATCAAATTTGTTAATCTTTTCAAAAATTAAGTTTTGTTTTCTTGCTTTGTGTTTTATTGTTTTATTTTTTGTTTCCACTCTTACTCTTACTATTTCCTTCCATCTTCTTAGTTTAGGTTTACTTTGCTAGGTCCTCTTGCTGACCTTCATGGTGGAAATTTAGACCATTAACAATGTAAACTGCATTCCTAACATTTTTTCCTCCAAGCACTGATTTGGCTTCATCTCTCACCTATTTGAAAATTAATTAGAAATTGCAAGAATAAATGATGACAAAGAATTACAAATATAAAAAGTACAATTATAAATATAAAATGATACAAAACACACCTGTGTTAATATCTATTTGGTTGAATTCTGTGGGGGGGTGCTTGTGTTCTGTGTTTTCTGACATATTTGAAGGTCGTTTGCAAACGTATATCATCATCTTTACCACTAAATAATATGTATTTCAGGAGTAAGAATATTTTCTTACATAATAACTTCAATTCTCAAATTCATACATCCATACGTATACTATATTTTCTAATTATTTCAAATTTATTAAGTCACTTAACAATGTTCTCTATAACATCTTTTTATCTTGTAGTACAAGATTTTTTCTGGTTTTCTAATTTATTTGACCTTAAATATTCTATAGTATTTCCAACCTTTTCCTTATCTTTTTTTTTTAAGAGAGAGGGACAGAGAGAGAGTGAGAGAGAGAAACCATCTTTATTCAGTTTTTCATGCAGCTTTCGTTGCTCCCAGGCTTTGTTGTGTACGTGGGCACTGGGGTTTGAACTCACGTATTCGTGCATGCCAGGGAAGCACCATAACCGCTGAGCCACAGCTCCAGCCCCTTCCTTATCTTTTATAATAATAAGATTTTGAAAACTACAACCTTTCTACCACCTAATAGAAGTTATTCATTTGGGGCTACCTAATGTTTCGTTGTGAGTAGACACAGGGAATACATGCTCTTAGAATACTAATCTGGAGATGCACATTGTTCATCTGATCCCAGTGTTGATGCTAATTTGTTCATTTAATTGATGTGTTAACATTTTTTTTCATCATAAAGTTACTAATCTGTTATTTTCAACTAATAATTGGGGTGTGAAAGATACTTTAAAAATATACAAATATCTTTCTTTTATCCAAATCTACCCTTTCTATATGTAGTATTTATTAATGATAACCCGGTAATCCATGCTTACCAGGATGGTTGCAAAAATAACTTCTAAACTTCAGCACCCCTCCATATTGACCAGTCAGTCCTCTGCCTTCTACTGTAAGAAGTGTTCCTTCTGCCATGTCTATCTTATCTATCTTTGCATATAATTTATAATCAAATCTTTCTATGTAAGTATTTATTGATGAATTTCTATTTTTCCATGATTTATCATTCACTACTTTCCTTAATTATTCTGGTGCTCAAATTGTCTCAAATTTGATCAGTTGGAACTTTTTATATCTGGATGCTAACTCCTTGTGACATCTTCACACAATTTTTTAACACTTCCTTATTTTCCTGCACAACAAGATATTCCAGGTTCGTCTTTTACTCACCTAGCTCCAGTCCTGGCATGAACCATTGCTCTGAGGAGCCCTCATTTCCTTCAATGAGGAATGGAATGCATTTACTTTCTGGTGCCTTTCCACAGAAGAGATAGGAGGTACGCGCATACACATGCATAAGCTCACAAACATATATACCCATAAAGCTACATATGCATGCATGTATGAACACTTACATACGCATGCGTGCATGCACACACACACACGCACACTAATGCACATACATTTAGAGACATTTCCAATTCCAATCCTTCCTCCATGGGATCTTGCTTCGATTCTTCCAACCCATATCATGGATTTATTTTCCTTCTTTCCTGATGAGAAGCAAACGCTTCATATCATCAACATATTGACTCCTCTTGTTCAATTTTATAATACATATACAACAGATTCAGAATTGCTTTACTCACACCACTATGATAAGTACTCTACTAAAACGAGCTCAGTAGGGGCTGCAGCCGTGGCTCAGCAGCTACAGTGCTTGCCTAGCATGCATGAAGACGTGAGCTTGAACCCAAGCACCATGTGCACAACGAAGTGTCAGAGCAAAGAAAGCCACATGAAAAACTAAATAAAATTGATTCTCTCTTTCTCTCTCTCATTATCCCTCTCTCTCTCTCTCAAAAAAAAAAAAAAAAAAAAACCAGACACCAGACTCAGCAAGTCCTCCCAACTCCCCCTCACCACAACTGCATTCTGTCCAATACCAGAGGAACTTACTTATTGTGTCCAAAGGTACAGGCAATAGTTTTTTCTTTATTCCCTTCAGGCTACTTATGGTATTAATTTGAGATGAAATGAGATTCATTTGTCAGTTTGCTTTCAGTTTTAGGATTGTATCCCTTTCACCTCATTTTTAATTTAATTTTTGACTTGTATTGACATTTTATTATTGGTATGTGTCTAAAAGTCAAGTATTTGAAAACTTTTAATTAGAACTGTCAGTCCTTCATATGCCTTTCCATCCCATCCCTCCACCCCTCAAACATCCCTGCAGGCATCCAATTTCATTGTTCTTTGGGGGGGTGGTTTCTTTCATGTTTCTTTTTTAATGATGAGCAGGTATGTGCATGTTTTCTTATCCTTTATTTCTTACATGTATGCTCATTTGTGGTTAGCTTTTTTTCTCTTGTGTCTCTTTGAAATCACCATACATTTATTCAGAAAGATCGTCCGCATTTATTTTCAGCAACTGTACAATACTCCAATGAGGAACATGCCACAGCTTTTTCAATGAATCTTCTCTGCTTGAACTTGATGACACTTTTAAAATTTTTTTGAAGCTACAACAAATATCCTGTGTGTGCATATTTTACGTAGTTGGAGGTACTCCAACAAATTGGGATATGCTGCCCTGCCTTTATCATTGAGCTTCAAATATTTTATTCATTCTTTCTTTTATTGTTTACTGTGGTTGTTTTGTTTTGTTTTGGTTGTAATATTGGAGATTGAATCCAGGGCCTTGTGTGTTCTAGGAGAGCATATCCTTGGGCTTTTTTATTTGACCTACAGATTATTTAAAGATGTGTAATAAAATTTCCAAACATTTACTTTTTTGATTTCCAAATTAATGATGCCATTGTCAAACTTTTGAACTCCATGAGATTTCAAACTTTTGAAATTATTTCAACATGTTCTATAACATTTATGTGCTATGTATGGTATACCTTGGTGAATACTCCTTGTACACTTGAAAAGATGGTATACTGTGCTTTTCTATAAATGTCCATGCAAGATGGTTTGTTGTGTCATTCGGATCCTCTGTGTCATTGCTTATTTTCTGGCTGTTTTATCAGTGACTAGGAGTGCTGCTAACGTCTTCAACTATAATTTTGGATGTGTCTGTTTTCCTGATTAGCTGGTACCTTTTCTGTATTATATTTTGAAACCGTGCTTAGGTGCACACACATAATTGCTATGCCCACCTTACTTGTTGATCATCTAGGTATCGAAATATGTTCTAGTCATCTCTAATACTCTGCATCTTGAAATATGACTTGATGTTATTTTAGCCCTATAGCTTGCCTCTACAAGACTGTATGGAATGTCTTTCTTACCCTTTTTATTTTCAACCTCGTTTGTCTATTTGCAATCTATACGCTATCCTCTTTAAATTGGATTTCTTGTGGACAACATATAGTGGAGTTTTGTCTTCGTAACCTTTCTGAAAACCTCTGGAATTCACTCTTTTTTTTTCCTGTTCAACCTTATGGGTTTTGAGGATTTTCCACGTTGACAATACATATTGCTCTGGTTCATCCATTTTTCACTGTGAGCATATACCAAAAATACGTTTACACTCTGCTATTGATAGCAGTTTTGTATATTTCATGTTTTTGTGTATACACGTTTGTCAGAATTATTTTATATGCAAAATAATGTCAAAATATACACTCCTGTACATATCTCCTATGTACACACGTGTTCCAAGGAAGATTTAAATGTGAAATTTCTGTATCTTAGACTGTGAGATTCATCTATCTTTACTATGTAGCCATTTATTACGTGACTAAAAGCAAAAGTAATTTTGCCAGTTTACACTTTCACCAACAGTGGATGAGAGGTCCTGTTGATTAATGGTCTTTCTGACTCTTAGTAATGTTTCACGCACGCAAATACATACACATCTCATTTGCCATCTGACAGGATTTAAATGGAAACTCACGGTTGCAGGAATCTGCATCTTTCCATGTGCACATTGCTCATCAGGACTTTCTTCTTGGGGACTTGATCATTCATACACTAAATGATCATTTGTTGGGTTGAGAAATCAAAGCTCAGATGCATTAAGTGACGTACCCAAGACTCCAGAGCTGGAATGGATTAAACATGAGTCTATTGAAAAGAACTTTTCTATGTATCTATCTATCTCTCCTAATAATATATAGATTTCATCACTAGGTAGATATTTTAATTAATCTTTGCATTGTGTGTGTGTGTGTGTGTGTGTGAGAGAGAGAGAGAGAGAGAGAGAGATGAGTGGATAGTATTTTTAGAATTTACACTTTGACTTAAGATTTTCAAGGCTATTCCCAGATAAATATAATGTCCAAGGTAGATTACTTTCAATGTACCCTTGCTCCTATTTTTGGCCTTAAATAAAAACAAAATAAAATGAATGAAAATTATGAACAACCTTGAAGAGACATCCTGAAAAGATGGTCCCCAATCCAGCTCATCTTAAGATGTGGATTTATAAGCTGAACAAATGAGTGTGGTCATGAAGTCAGCCTCAACAGCCACTTCCTTCTTGTTCTCTGGCATCCTCCCTAAGACACTGGCCAGATGAGGACAGGACCCAGAGCACTGGCCCAAGTTATACCAGGTGCAACTCTGGGGAAATTGCCTTCTCTGGTTGCCCTGGGAAACACAGCTCCTCCTCCCTGTACTCTAGCTGCTCTCCTCCCCTGGCCTCATGCTGGGCATTGCTCATTAGCCTGGGATTAGCAGCTGTGTCAGCAGCCTGGTAGACAAAGCCCTGCTGCCCAGGGCTGTAGCTGCAGAGCTGGCTGGGGAGGGAGGGCTCAGCTGCCCCAGTGCCAGGCATATGTCAAATCCAATTTGGGAGAGGATCTTGTTAAGCCTCCTTATCAGATGACAAGTCCTCCTTTAAAAAGAAAAAACTCAGTAAAGAAGGTTTTGCAATGTCTACCAGGCACCCATGCTCAGGTCAGAAGATGTTTCCTGTCAAGAACAGATCTTTATATCCCATCAGTCATTTGGTTCATGGGGATTTGATTAGTCAGACAGGGCTTACCTATAAGCCTGGCTGGCCACTAATCAGTCTCTGCCTTTCAAAAAATGCTGTGGCCACATAATCCAGCATCTTCATAATTAAAGAGCACAGGGCTGATTTTTGGTTCCTATCCTGTTACCTTTGCAAAATGATGAACATGAAAAAAAATTAAGCATAGTGCTTGGGAGCTTGTGGGGACCAAGTTCTTTCACACATTGCTGATGGCAGCATAAATTGTTTTAACCCCTTTGAAAAGAAATTTTGCAGTAGGTATCAAACTTACAAAAGTATACAGCTCCTGACATTCTACTTACAGGGTTTCCCAAAGAGGACAGTAAGGCGAACCCTTCCTGCAACTCTCTCATATCTACTCTTCAGCTTACGATTCAAAGAGCTACAGATGCCTTCCACTGCCAATTCCATTCATCAATCCTTTGACACGTATTCTTGGTCCCACTTTCTAGGTGAGGAAATTAGAACAATGGTGGAGCGCCTTGTCTGAAACTGCATTCACAGACCCCTCTGCTTGACTCCAATTCCCTGTCTCCTCTACAAACACTTCCTTGGGGGAAGTATATCTACGTATGAACATCTCCACTGAGGCGTACTCACAACAGCAAAAAGTAAGAAATAACAAAGTCGTTCATAATAGAATATTCTAGCAAATTGTGGAAAATTAACCCAGTTGATCATTTTTCCATCTTATAAAGGAATTTCAAAGATTATCTAGCAATATTGGGGAAAGCAGATTATCTAACATTAAGTCAGGAGAATAGAATATAAAAGCATTTCTATGTAATGATTAAAACTGCATTAAAATGCATATCCATATGGAACAATGCTCAAGGAAACTTGGAAAACAAAAGGCCTTTTAAAAAGATATTAGTAACTAAAGGTGATTTCCCAAAATAGCCTTTATTGTTATGAAATTGTATTTGAAGAAAGGGCACAAGTTTGGGTGGAAAGAAAAATATGTTCAAATGAAAAAGATGAAAATTTTAATGTTGGCCCTAGCTTTTTCTCAGTTTGTGAAACTGAGCAACTTTCAATCTCTGTTTCACTCTTTTTCCTCTGTAAAATGGTGATAAGAATACTAACCTCACAGGGTCGGAATGCAAGTTAAATTAAGTGTAAGGCACCTGTAAACACTGAGCCCTTCATGATCAATGCATTAATTGAAAAAAAAAACCCTGAAATTCATTAAATAAATAAAAATATCATTGTTCATCTAACCTTGCCCCCACCTCTAATTTTTTTCTCTAGGTTTTCAGATGCAAGTCCAAACCAAACAGGAAGCAATTTCTCAGTCCCCAGACAAAGGCGTCGTCACAGGGCAGTCAAGGGAGGTGGGTAAATAAGGGAAATTGACCCTTGTCTGCGTCACAGCTCAAATCAGCCTCTGATCTGATGCTTCCCCAGCATCGAACGCATTCTACATTAATCCCTGGGCTCTGCAGTGAAGCCAGTATGCGAAACAAACCATTCGCTGCTCTGTCCGGGCATTTACAAGACCTTGCTACTGCTGAAGCTCCCTGAAGCCTCCGAGAATGAACGTCCTTACTCTGTAGACGCGGTTAGCTTGTGTCTGCAGGGAGGTTCAGGGATGCTACCCCTGGCTTCAGTACTGCTAAGCGTGTAGGAGGGGACCTATTAAAGTTTCTACACAGTCTTAGGGCTGGGCAGCTGTGCTTTCGTAGCTTGCGTTGGCTCTCCGACATGTCTCTGTTTCCCAAATCAAATGTGGGTTCAAGTTTTGGAGAATCAGAAGAAATGGAAGGCATCCCAATGAAACACCGTCTCCAGGGGCCAGGCAAGCACCTGTGGGTGTCTCGTGATCGCTGGTGCTGTGGAGCACAGCATCTCAGCTGGTGAGTCCTCACCTGGACTCTGAGCAATGGTCCCCGAGCGAGAGTGGCTGGCAACCCCTTGGCTGTTTGCAGCTACAAGGAGAGGGACCTCTCTGCTCCCAACCACGACCCAAAGAGACGGCTGAGGGAAGTGTGGACGAGAGTGTGTGTGTGTGGGGGGGGGGAATAATATCCAGAAGTACTGAGTATCAATCACATAGGAATGAAATGAGCTTACAGATTTGTCACCATCTGCTGGGAAGTTGTCATTATCCTCATCACTTGAAAGATGAGGAACTGAGGCACTAGACTTGCATTTAAACTCCCATCCCCTGTTTGTTGAGCACTTACTGCAGTCTCAGAACTACGACCTCCAAGGGAACGTGACAGATAGTCAGAAGACGGACGTCCTCTGTCACCTCCAAACCTGTTCGTGAGGCTCCTCGGAACAGCGGATTCCCTCGGGCAGATGCTCTCAGATCAAGAAGAAACTGGCAGCGCCGATGTCCAAGCTGTCTGCTCCTCCTTGTCTGCACCAAGTTGAACGAAACAACCCCGGCGCCAGGATTAGGAAAAGGGTTTTCGATGGTTGCACTTTGGGCTCATGGCAAAGGGGGCACACCGGGTTCCACTGATGGGGAAGAGGACCCACGCTGCTCCCACCCAGGCAGGGAAGTTCTGAGGTGCACTATGAAGCCGGCAGGGAACCTCGTGCACGGGATGGGGAAGAGCAAAGGATTTGGAGAGGATGGCAGGGCGAGCGAACCGCCACTGCTTGCTGTGTGTGTTTGGCAGCTTTCCTAACTTCCTAGGTTCTTATCCATGGAAAAGATTTTTGCGGGGGCTTTAGAAGTAAACCGGGCACATACTACAAGTAGCCCAGTGCATCATTCTTCCCCCCAGCATGGTGTCTGTGTGGAGGACAGTAGCATCCTGACAAAGAGTGAAAGGTTCAGCCTCTGAGCCACATGGACAGAACGCAGGTTCACCCAGAGCTCCTGGGAAGCTGCTGGGCTGGCTGGAAGCTGGGCAAGAGGAAGACAAATGGTTTAGAAAGCAGGGCAATCAGAAAAGACAATAAAGTCCGGCAGAGAACTGGGCGATTTGAACTTAAGCCGTTTAAATTGAACAATTGAAGTGATTATGTCCAACTCTGATTTTATAGACTAGGGCCATGACTAAGGAGCACAGTGTACCCCTGTGTTCATTGTTGTACAGTCAGGCACCTAAGCTGTTTCAGAAACTTCTTAGGACAGAGAAACCACTTTCCCCTGCTGCTCGTTTCAGTGACCAGTTGGTCACCTTGTGGGTCAGACATTAATATGAGCCAAATCCATCCTGTTTTGTTTCAGACATCTTCTCATTTAGTCTCTTGGGACATGAAAAATAGCTACTGCCCGGCATTGTGGTGCACAACTGTAGTCCCAGTGGCTCAGGAAGCTGAGGTAGGAGGATCCCAAGTTCAAGGTGAGCCTCAGCAACTTAGGGAGGCCCTAAGAAACATAGTGAGACCCTGTCTCAAAACAAAAAATAAGAAGGGCTGGGGATGTGGCTCAGTTGTTAAATGGCCCTGGGTCTAATCCTTGGTACAAAAAAGAAAAGAGAAAGAGAGAGAGAGAGAGAGAGAGAAACAGCTCCTACCTTGATACTACCTTGGGCCTCATTGTACGCCTGACTATGCTGTCGGTGAATAACACCGTCACGCATTATGTTAGCTCATCAGTCTCTCAACACAGCAACCAGTGTCCTGCACGAAGCAACTGGACCTATCCTTAGGGAGCTCTGGAAACGCGGGTGGCAGTACCCTGCAGCTCATCTCCACTCATCCACTTAGTGCTAGGTGTCTGTGGATGCTGCACGTGACAAGTAGCCATGCAAGTCCTGCTCAGGCACTTCCTGTCACCAGAAGCTGCCTGTCACCCAAGAAGCCGTTTCATACAGACGCTGGAGCTGAGTGTTAAAAACAGTGGGTTCCCAATGGATGCTCAAGATGCGAAGATCATTCATTAGTAGTTCAAATTGTTTTTCATTTCGTTATTAATCCATTTGTTAGCTATCTTGCACTTCTTCATCCCTATTCTTGTTTGACTCAGAACCGCTCAAATATGATCAGCTCTTTTCAATTCCTTGCAGACTGTGACATCTAGAATTTAACAAGTGAAATTATACCAGCTTTCAGCTGCAAGTTGGACCAGCACTACCGTACTCAAGTGTCTATGCTTTTATCAAAGTAGCTCCAACTATACAAGAGCTGTATTCATGAAAGCATGTTCCTAACACCTAGAACAACTTGAGCACAAGACGATGGGGTGAAAGCTGATGGGATCCGCTCATGGATCTTGCAGCCTTGCAACTGAAGATACAAACCCAAGGGAGGAAAGGAAAAAAGGGAAAGCATGTGTTTCCAGATGGGGAATGGCAGAGGCCAGCACCAAGGCCACTTGGTGGAAGAGTATTGAGAGTGCAGAGAGCCTTAGCAAAGCCAGAGAAAGCTGACCGACCTTGAGTCTCCTGGGCTCCCTCTCCCAGGACCTACCCTCCCTCCTGATTCAACAGATGAGGTGGAAAACTGCCAACAGCAGAGGACGTTTGAATCTTTGTCCTACCAGGCTGTACAACGTCAGACAAGTGTCTTTCTCTCTCTGAGCCTCTGTTTCACTGTCTGCATAGTAGGCACAATGACATCTCCCTCCCCTTGTGACTGTGATGGTGAAGGCGGGGTAACGGAGAGGCCCTCACAGGGTGCTTCAAGTGCAATCTGTATTGGATTTGCACTCCTCTATCCTCATTGGAGAAGCCTGCTCTGAACAAAGGCCTGCCCTCAGTGATTGACAGCTCAGCATGGGTGCACCATTTATTCATCATTCCTTTATTTAAGGTATGTTACAGGTTACAGACCATACTAGGGATGGAAGAGAGAACGATGAATAAGGACCTGTCTCTAATGGGGGGAAAAATGGAAACAGACCAATTATCAAAGAGCCCAGTTTGTGTGAGCCAGATGCATAGGTGAGTGCAGAAGGAGCAGGGAGCGTTGGGGTGCTCACAGAGGAAGTGTCATACTGGGGTCTTGAGAGATGAATGGAAGTCTTCCCAGCGTTGAAATGCAGGAAGGACATTTGAAATACAGACATCATGTGAAAGACTGGGAACCACAGACAGGCGCATCAAGTTGGGGAACAAGAAAACCTCCCTGAAGCATAGGGCTACTGGGATATGTCACCAGAAGAGGTAACCAGGAAAGTTGAGTCCAGAATGTTAGGGAGCGTTACCTAAAGAGAAATGATGGTAAACACCCAAACGAAAGATGCTAAAGTCCTGGACAAACAGCCGCAATGGCAATGGAGGGGACAGAGGCTGGCTTCAAGATACATTTCCTAAACAGAGTTGGCAAGATTCTGGTGACGGATTACATGTGGGTGGGGTCCTAAAGAGGAGGGAGGGGTCAAGGATGGCTCAGGTTTCTGGTTCAAGAGATCATATCCACTGGTTCTTGTCATTCTTAACCAAGATTGAGAACAGAGGAGGAGGAGCAGGTTGCAAGGAGGTTAGATAAATAATAGCAGGAGGCAAATCTGCCATTAGTTTCAAGAACATCATGTTGCCCGTGTCTCAGAATGAAAATCATCTCCACAGTGCTCTTGAATGACTTTGTCCAGTGCAATCTCATAGGAGGGACCTTGGAGAATTGTAAGGGGTCTCCCAGGCCATTTCTGGGTGTCATGGTGAGGGTTCACAGCATGGTGGCTAAGGACACGTATTACTGGATTAGACATCCCTGGGTTCAAATCTTCCCTGGCCACTAACAGACTGTGGTGGATCTTGGGCAGTTTATTTAATCTCTCTCTCTAAGCTTCAGTTCAGTTTTCCTATGCATAAAACAAGGATACTGAGAGTGTTCACCTTATAGTCTTACTAGAGAAATAAATGAGCTAATATATGTGAGAGGCTCAGAACAGAGTCACACACAGTAGGACCTCACAAAAGAAAATTGTTATTGCTGATAGCATACCATTTCATTTTCCTTTTTGTGTATGTGTATTGAAAGGGGAGTGCAATAGCTAATCCGAATTGTCAACTTGGATGGAATAAAAGCTGGAAGAACAAGGAAGCAGCAGCAAACGACAGCTCGACTCTTCTTGAACAGGTGATTGATTGCTGCTGTGACCTCCAAGGACACCAAACTCCAGCCTCACTGTTCCCAAGTGGACTCTGCCCGCAATTCTCCAGGGAGTTTCGAGGGTACCACCGTTGATCCCTCTTATTCTGAGGCTTCAGCTTCTTGGACTGGGCAGCTACAGGTTCCTCCAGCACTTCAGCCTGCAGATGGCCATTGTAGAACTATCCAGCTTCTGGTTGTGGAAGCCAATCTAATAAATCCTTTTTTATAATATATATATATATATATAATATAAATATATGATTATATATATGCATATAAATCTAAATCTATCCTGTTGATTCTGTTTCTCTAAAGAACCCTGACTAACACAGCAAGATTGTTGAGCAGACAGAGAGATAAACACAAATCTTCTACAACTCCCTACATCTAGACTTCTTCCAGAAGATTCTATTAAGGCCAACAGAATGCGGTCATAATGCTCTGCCCATTAGACACCCAGACCAGGCTCCTGGCCATTCTCATCAGGAGTGCATCTGGCCATCTTCCTGGATGTGGGATCAATTTATGATGATTGCTGATGGGTCTCTGACTAGGTCCCTTGTCTTGGAGCCAAGACTGGTCAGGGTCAGAAAACAGAGCAAGACTGTCTGGCCTGGAGGCTGAAGCCTTAGCCACCATGCTCCAGCCTCCTGAGCCAGCTCCTTCCCTAGTGCAGAAGGCAGTGTCTCTAATTATCTGTAGGTTTCTCATGCAAGGTCAAGACTGTTTGGTTTCCACCCAGGGAATGGGTGCTGCTCAGTCCCAACTTCAAATTTTGGGGCAACCTAACCAAAGTGACCTTGAGCATAGACAGGAATCTGCCCTGCCCAGGCTGTGTACACTGTACTGAGAGCCAGATGATATCCCCAGGGGCTCTGTACCAGGGACACTTTTCCATTGTCCATTCCACAATCCGTGTTAGGATCTAGAGAGGTATGCCAGGGTAGATGTCCAGCGCAGCCTCAGTAAAAGGTTCATCTGGGACTGGAGCGGTGTCGCAGTGGTTGGAGCGCCTGCTTGCCTGGCATGCATGAGGACCTGGGTTCAAACTCCAGCAACACGTACACAACTAGGTGTCAAAGAAACGAAGCCCAGATGAAAAAATGAATAAAAATTAATTCTTTCTCTCTCTTAAAAAAAATAGCTCATTCTATTAGCTGCCTCCATCCTCTTCCCAGTGGTGGAAACTACAGAATTCTTCCTGGCCTAGTGTTAGGAAAAAACAAGTTTCAATCAGAGTATTGAAGAAAGAAGAGTAATAAAGGAGTCCCAGGGGAAAGGTCAAGGACTTTGGAGTCCAAAGACTGATTCGAGCCCCATCTCTTCCAGTTATTAACTGTGTGAGGTTGACATGCTACCAAACTCTCTTGAGCCTGTGTCCTCACCTTAAAACGGGAATAACAAGCTCTCGTCTCCATAGTGTTAAGGTCGGTTTCAAGTGAAACCACAAAACCAAGAACACGGCTTTGTGAGCTGACTTTTTACAGAAGTACTTACTTCTTAAATGCATTGTGGTCCCTGGCTAATGTTTAGATAGTATTTTTCCTCATCTTTTCATCTTCTTTTTTTTTTTTTAAAGAGAGAGAGAGTAAGAGTGAGAGAGGGTGAATCAATTTTATTTAGCTTTTCGTCTGGTTTTTGTTACTGTGACACTTAGTTGTGTTATGTGGTGCTGGGGTTCAAGCCCGTGTCCTCATGTATGCCAGGAAAGAACGATACCACTGAGCCACCACTCCAACCCCTTATCTTTTCTTCTGTATACCATAAAGCCACATCTCTGCATGCCCAAACATGATTTGTCATTCAAAGCCCAGCCTAAAATTGATTCCTCTATGATCTTCCCTTTCCCTTGACACAGACATAGACACACTCACATACACTCTCTCACTCTCCCTCCCTCTCTCGCCTGAAAAAGATCATTCACCGCCCCTATGAATGCCGACAGCAAATTATTAGTTTACTTCTCCTGCTAGTCCATATTTTCTATCTTCTGTTACACCTGTTTGTGGACCATAAGCTCCTATCTAGCCACAATCCTATAATGATTATAAGCTCTTTAACGATAGGATTTATTGATGATTTATCTTGAAGTCTCCCAGGGTACCTCCCCCAGAGTAAGCACAAAAAAATAATATCCAAGGAATAGACAAATTAATGTCCAATCCCTTTTTCAATAGATAGCGTTTTATCACTGTAACAAAACAACTGAGGAAATCCACTTAAAAGAGGAAAAACAATGGGGTTTTTGGTTTCAGAGGTTTTAGTCATTAGTCACTCGGCCCCATCTCTTCGGGCCGTTGGCAAGGCCAAACATCATGGCAAAGAGCAGGGAGCATGTGTTGGAGCAGAGTGGCTCACCTCATGTAAACCAGGAAACAGAAAGGGAGAGACAGAGAGAGGGAGGGAGGAGCTGGGGTGGGGGACAAGCTATACCCTTCCAGAGCACATCCTAGTGACCTCCTTCCTCCAGTTAGACTCCTCTGCCTACAGTGTCCACACCCTCCCAGCTGTCCACTCAGTTATGAACTCATGAATGGATCAATCCATTGACCAGACAAGAACCCTCACCATCCTATCCCTTCCCCAAATCCCCACATCGTCCATGAGAGCCAAGCCCTCAACCCACGAGGCCTGGGGGTATGTTTCATATCCAGTCATGACACTCTTGCCACCACATCCTCATCATTCCACCTGTTTTTCTTTTCCCCCTCTCCTCTCCAGGGCCACCTCTGAATAGAAGGCCACCTGCTTTCTGTGCACATTGTTTCCTCTATGCTCCTGGCCTCAAAGCAATGACAGTTTTTTGTCATGATGACTTTTTTTTTTTAAGAGAGGAGGACAGAGGGGGAGAGAGAGAGAGAATCAATTTTTATTGAGTTTTTCACATGGCCTTCGTTGCTCTGACACTTAGTTGTGTACGTGATGCTGGGGTTTGAACCCATGTCCTTGCGCATGCCAGGCAAGCGCTGTAACTGCCGAGCCACCGCTCCAGTCCCCTGTCATGATGTCTTTTGATGGTTTTTTTTTTCTTTTTTTGATAACTATAAGGAAAATGAAGAGCAACGTTACAAGAATATGCAGGAAGCTGCTACCTCCTAGGCAGTTCCATTTGTCCACTGTGAGAGCAGGTCCCTCTCTGAGCTCCTCAGTCTTCCCTCCTCTACCTCTCTCACATGCTGCCTGCTCCTGCTTTTCTCCCAGCTCAGTGGGAATCTGGCACCATGGTGTGTGTGTGTGTGTGTGTGTGTGTGTGTGTCCACATGTGGTGGGGGGCTCATGTAGATGAGATACGGTACTTAGACTTGGTGTTAGATTGTGTAAGATTTTTTAAGATGTTGGGATGGAGTGGATGTATTTTTCATGTAGAAAGAATACGAGATGGAGGAGGGTGGGGTGGATTGTTAATCCACTGAATTATTCCCCCCACAAAATACATTGACATGTTAAAGCCCAGTACCTCAAAATGCAACTTTATTTGGAAATAGGATCATACTAGATATACCTAATTAAGACAAGTGACTGGCATCTTTCATAAACAGAGAAGAATCACACATGGAGTAAACAGCCATGTGACAAGGGAGGTGGAGCTTGGAATTCTGCATTCCTAAGCCAGGCATCATCAGAAGCTAGCAGAGACCAGGAAGGCTTCCCCTACAGATGAAAAGGGCTCTGCATGACCAACACTTTGATTTTCAATTTCTAGCCTGTAGAATTCTAAGGAGATACATTTCTGTTGTTTTAGGCCACCCAGTTTGTGTGACTGTGTGACAGCAGCCCTGGGAGGCTAACACAGTCACCCTCTTGCATCCAATGAGCCAGCCTCTTTCCGGTAAAGCCCCTCCCTCTCATCTGTCCTGCCTTCTCTGTCCCAGGCCCACCAGCACGCCCTCAGGCCAGGCTTTCTCCTCTTCCCACCTGTACCATTGGAAAGACCTTCCAGTCATTCGACCTGCATGAGCACCCTCCAATCTGTCACCCCCACCTATGCTGGAGAGACCTCAAAATATCAAGCTGCTCCTGCTGTTCCCCTTACTGAAACCTTGCAAAGGCTCCCTGTGGTCCTCAGAATGTAACACAGGAGTCTGAGTTCCTTGGCTTAGCAGAAGACTTTTGTGATGAAAGCTGTGGCCAACACCTTGGAGTCCACCTCTGCATGGCACTCCCGTGCACCCTCACTCAAAGTCTACTGGAATATTCCAGCATTAGATGATGTCACTCATCTAGCAGACGTCGTACACTGTTTCCCAGGCCTTCCACCTTGCTGCTTTTCTTTGCATTACCACTTTTAACTCTCTTTGAAATTGGCTTCCAGAAGTCTTCTCTGATCCTTGGCTCTCCCACAATGCCCTTCTCTGAACTGTGAGAGTGGTCACCTCAGCCACAGTACACGTGCCCTAGATGAAGCACAAACCTTCTCTGTCATTGCACAACCAAGCCCAACATGGCCACACAGCAAGTCCCCAACAAGTAATTATTTTCCATTATTTATTTCCTTTCTTGTTTGCTTTTTTATTGCTTTTGGGGGCAGGCACTATGCACGCATTATCCCATTTCCTCTTCCTGTTCTCCCTATCAGTCAAGCGTGCACTTCCTCCTGGGACTACTAAAGAGGCTGCGTTTCAAAGAGATTAAATAGGGGACCAGCACCCCCAGCTAGAAAGTGGCGGAGTAGAGCATCCAGCCCAGGCATCCAAACCCTACCACACTGCTACAACCAATGGCAGATAGGATGAGCCACAGAATATTTGAGTCTCACAATTAAAAGTGTTCCCGAAGCTCATCGGAATGCAGGCGGGGACCTCCCAAGTTCCACTTGCCACTCCAATATCGACTTGTTTCTCGTGAAGAGAGAGGAGAGAGAGAAGAACCATTCCCTCCCGGTTGTGGGAGTTATGGTCCTCATCAGTCACTCCCAGCCCTGTGTGTGTGTGTGTCAGGGGAGGAGAGCAATGAACACAAGCGTTATAAACACTCACTCGCAGAGGCAAATGAGGAGCTGTTTTATCTCCTCAGCACAGAACACAAAGCCGTAGCCAGGGCTGCACCCAGGGCTTTATTTACAGGGTGTAGTGGTAAATGGAGTCCTGGCTGGGGAGGTGCCCTCCACACACCCCCAACCCACACCTTGTTGGAGGCAAAGACGAATTAAAAACACAAGCTGCTGGGAGAGAGATAAATCAATTTTCATCAGAGCAGTGCTCCTGACACCACCCTGACAAATCAATATCTTTCTCCATAATGGAGTCACTAAAGCTCCAACCAAGTCACCGAGAAGCGCAAAGCAGCCTCATAAAGAATATCGTCAAGTAATAGAATATCCAAATCTGAATTTCAATTATCCACCTTCAAGGGCATGCTAATATCTTCAAGTCAGGGAGTCCATCAAAAATTCATGGAGCCAGGCTCCACCGCTCCCAGTCAACAGATCCGTGGGCTTCCAGGGTTCCGCGCGCTGCAAGCCTCATCCAGCTAGGAGAAGAATCTAGATTTCTGGAGAATACGGCCAAGGGTGTCAGCAAGCTCTGGGCAGACCAGCAGCAGGTTATGATCTTCTCTGCTGGCCCCGCACCTGGGAGAGGCTTTACGCTTGCTGTGACTCTAGGCAGGTACACTAGCCCCGCAGGCCAGACCCAGCAGACCTGGCACTCTCACCCAGAAACCCAGTGGGAACCCACCCAGCCCAGGCAGAGGCCAGCACCAGCTCTGCTCCTCCTCTCCTCCTGTCCTCCCTTCCTACATTGCCAGGGGGTAGAAGAGACCTGACTTCCGGGAATGGGGAATGGCAACTAGCTCATTGTGTTCATTGGTCATCATCGGAGGCACCTGGGAGTCACCTTGGTCATGCACTTACTACCTCTTGCTCTGATCTCTGAGTCACTGTGACAGGAGGCTGAAGTCTACAACCAGAGAATCTAGGTCTAAACTTCACAGCTGTCACTTGTAAGCTGAGTGGTCCTCCAGCATCAGCTCCCCTATGTGTGAAATGGAGCTATAGTGCCCTACCTCATAGGTAGAGTAGGCTAGAGATCTTCCAAAACTTCTTGAAACTGTTAAATTATCTCCTCTTCAAAATAAGCCAGGGGAGTTGGTATTATTTCTTTCACCATTTTGCACAGGAGAAAGGTGAAGCACAGAGGTCAGATAAAAGAAGTAACACATGGACATCCCTCCTGGCTCCCTGCCTGGCACAGTGCCAGAGCTCTGTGGATATTAGAACCTGCTATTTCTATAATATTTAACATACTTGCTAAGAAGCTTGAAAGCTGCTCCGTGCATCTGAGCATCACTGCATAAATACTGTATAACCGTATTTTAAAAATTCAGAATACAATAAAAGAACCCATCCAATCCATATTCCTCAGTACCTCCAAAGAGATCAGTCTAAAGCAAAGATATGCAATGCCACTTCCCTATTTATATTCCTTCAATAGATCCTTCCTGCCTTTTTAGGGAAAGCTAAACCTCTTAACTCTGTGGCCAAAGATTCCCCTTAATCTGACTGGCTTGGCCCTCCAGCCTCAGTTCCTGGCACACAGTTCCAGCTGCTGTAACAGAGTCCCACAGGCTGGGTTGCTTAGCGGTCAACGCTCGTCTCTCACAGTTCTGGAGGCTGGAAGTCCAAGGTCAGAGTGCAGCACGGTTGGGCTCTTGGTGAGGGCCCTCTTCCTGCTTCAGAGATGGCTGCTTTCTTGCTGTGTTGTCAAGCGGTGGAGAGATAGGGAGCTCCGGCCTCTCTTATTATGAGGACACTGATGCCATCGTGGGAGTTCCACCCTCACAAGCTCTTCTGAGCCTAATTATCTCCCAAGGCTCTGCCTCCTAATATCACATCAGGGATTTGAGTTTCAATATATGAAACTGGGGACGGGAGCACCAACACTCAGCCCTTGACAGCTCCCAAGGCTCCTCATATCACCGCACCCAGGGATGTGTGTTCACCCATGCCTGGGTCATCCTCTCTGCTTGTACATTCTTTCCTTCCCCTGTAAGAGCCATCTCCTCCAAGAAGCCTTCCCTGCTCCCCAAGGCAGATTTGCACTCTTCCCCCTCAAAGTCCCTAGTGAGGCTCCTGTGAGCTCGCCACAGGACTCCTGGCACACCGCAGCTTTGTCACCCACCATCTGCCTCCCTGCTGGGGCTGCACGGCTATGTCTTGGTTTGGCATATCCTAAAGACCCTGCCCAGGTCCTGGTGCAGATATGTGTGTGTGTGACATGAGGACTTAGATCATCTTTATTTTGAATTATGTTGAGCAGGGACGATGAGACATCATAATCTTGCCTTTGCTCAGAAGACACCTGAAGGTCTTAATGCAGTCCTGGGGACAGTGCCAACTTCACAGAATCTACTCTGACTAGTTTAATCAGAAAAGTAATTTATTAAAGGATGCCAGGTAGCTCATGGAATCTCCAAGAGACTAGGGAACCAGCCTCAGAAGAGACCAGCCTGAAATGATACTCTAATGACACAACCAGGCTGCCCTGGGGTTGGGGGATCTCCGTCCCTGCCATTTCTGTGCTAGAACACTTCAGCAACTACTGTTTTAATCCATGAGTAACAGCGATCTATAGAGGTAAGGATTCCTACCTTATACAGGGGGAGGCTGAGGCACGACTTGATTCTACGGCTTGCCCACAGTCCCATGAGAAGCAGCTTGCAGAACTGTGTCCTTATCCCTGGAGGTCTCCACTATGCCATAGCCACCTGGACATGGGTTATGTATGGGCTGGAACCAGAGGATCCCAGGAGCCAGAGGAGAGCTCAGACTCATGAAACAGGGTTCAGAGGGCAGCCAGATAGAGACAGGAGATGGTGCGCACAGTCAGGACCCCATCCACATTGCCCCTGCTCAGGCACACACTGGCTCATGGTCTCCACCTCCACCGAGGCCGCAGGTGGCAGTAGGACTGAGTTTGCTGCTCAGTGGTGTGTAAACACAAGAGAAGTGGGCCTTCTCTGGACTGGTGGGTAAGGGCCTTCTCTGGGAAGCCGAGTGACCCATTACCTATCGGCCACCATGACGGACCTGTGGAATACAGTGACCAAAGTTGATCAGAAACATTGTGGTTTCCCAAGGTTGACCACTTCAGAGCATGCTGGGCTTTTTCTAACTGTAAAAGGCGCAGGGATCAGACTACACATTCTTCTCATGTGTTCGTGGCCACGAGTCCCCTGGGAGTCTCGGGGAGGTGCTGATTCTGTTTCTGTGGGTCTGGATGAGGCCATGTTTGACATCAGCTGCAAGGTGGTGCTGGTGCAGCCTGCACATGAACCGCCTGCTGAGCAGCACACCACGTCCCTGGCAGGGAGCACAGGCCACTTTCCAGATGGTTCCACCCCTCAGCTCAGGGCAGAGGGGCTCCCTTGCAGAGATGCCGATATTCAGGGCTGGGAGATGGGGCAACCTGCTTCCACACTGCCCAGAAAGCCTCTGCAGCCGTCAGAATCCATAGCTGCAGGTCACGGACAGTCAATCCAAGTTAGCACAAGCGGACTCAGATTTCTTTCTGCCGTAACTAGGAAGATTTTTGTAGTGAAAGGCCAAGAAGCCAAAGGAAGAAGTATCAGAATCAGGGCTTCTCACACTAGGAACAAGGACATGCAGGCACGAGGTCAGGCCTCCCAGCCTCCACATCTCCCACGGACTCTGCCCTGACTCTAGAGTCTGCTGATGGTTCCTCTACTTCATTCTGAACTCTGTAAAGCAAAAGTGGAGATGGTCTCTGGGGCTCCCCTCCATGTATAACCTTCTAGAATGTGTTCTGAGCATCTGAACTGCCAGGCTCCTGTCGCGTGGACTCAATGGTTTCAGTGTGCTTGAGAATGCATACCCTCTTTTCCTCAGTCCATTAACCTCTTCTTATTCCCAAACCAGTCATGGAACAGTCAATGTTGCCAGGATCAAGAGGAAAGGCACGGGGGGCAGACACACTTCTCCAGCCTGGACTCCTTTGTTCGCCTTTACTGGGGCTGGCTACGTGTCTCGGTTCCCCCAGCTCTCCCTTTACCAGGGTACATGCTAACAGCTCCCAGGAGTGCTCAGATGCCACCCAAGTCCTCCACAGGGAGGCAAGGCTGAACTCAAGAAGGTGGGGACCTCTGCAACTCCAGGTAAGGAACAGGGTGAAGGTGTACGAAGTGCAGCATGGGCTGGAAGTGCGGCCCCGAGTCCACCTGGCCTTTGTACAGAGCATTCCAAACCTTGAGCGAAGGAAGTCAGGTCCCCTGTAGGAATCCAGGTCCCCTGGATCTACATTCCAGCTCTGCCTTATACTAGCTGTGTGACCACAGGAAATTGCCCAAGCTCTCTGAAACTTGGATTTCTTCATCTGTGCAATAGCGATTTTAACTCTTCCACCCATAAGGCTGCAGGGGAATTAAATGAGTGAACGCCCGAACACAGAGAGCACGTGGCCACACAGGAAGTCATACAGTGATGATTGACAAGGCAGCTCCAGCGCCCAGCACAGGGCCTAGCACCTCGCATGATCTTAGTAAATGCTAGAGGAAAGAAGGCTGGAAGGAGGAAGGAGGTAGAGGGTGGGAGGAAGGGAAGTGGGGATAAGAGGCTCAGTGCCTGGTGTGAGTCACCAACACTTCTGAACCTGGGAGGGTTGGGCAGGTGGGGCACAGGGCTTATCAACATGGCCAGGAGGTTCCACTGTGCCCCTGTCTACATCCCTACTGAGAAGCCAAGCTCATTGATTCCCAGGGAGTCCTGGCATTGGGTGCTGCAAAAAGCCTGGCTCCATCAGGGAAGGCTGTCCTTGAGGGGCAGCCGAGGGAACCACACCCTCCGCAGGCCTCACCGTGTCTGTTGCCCTTACCCTGCTTACCGACCTCACAGTTAAGGGATATAACATAGCTCCAGAACCATGTGCTGGAGAAGCCAGTTACAGCTGGGGCCTCCAGACTCTTTGGGCAAAACATGTCTTGGTGCCCTGCTCCTAAAAGCCAAAAGGCTATATAATAAGCTTCTTTCCCTTCTTCCTGGAAAGCTGGGGAGAGGAGTGAGGTCACATCAGCAGAGGGTGGTCCAGGTCTAACTTATTCCAGCTGCACCTCAGAATCCCCAGAGTAGCTTTGAAAAGATCCTAGATGCTTGGGCCCCATCACCAGAAATTCTGATTTAATTGTCCTGTGCTCAAACTTTTGGCTGTTTTTCATATCCACCATTGGCTCCTTGACATGAGGGTCTCCTGGGCTCCCCAAAGAAGTAAGCATGAATAACACAAAGGAAGAGAAGGACTGGAAGAGGATTGTGCAGAGGGCTGCATAAGCCCTCACCTCCAAGTTCAGGGCTTGTGAGTATGAAAATGTAAAATGTAGGAACCTAATTTTTCTTTAAAAAAAAAAAAAAAGAAAGAGAGAGAGAGAATCGATTTTATTATTCATCTGGTTTTGTTGCTTTGACACTTAGTTGTGTATGTGGTGCTGGGGTTCAAACCCAGGTCCTCATGCATGCCAGGCAAGTGCTCTAACCACTGAGTAATCACTCCAGCCCCCCTAGTTTTTTTTTTAATAACTTACATTTGTTACACACACATTTCATGCCAAGTGCTGTGCTGAGTACGTGACAGCCTTTTCTCATTTGGTACTCACAGGGGCCCGGGGCTAGTGAGGTCACTGTCCATCACCAAACTGGTCTCCAAGGCCAGCTCTGTCCAATGAGCCCCTCCTGAGGGCAGGTAGGTCTGCTTAACAGAGGTTATTTGGAGATTTGGGCCTCTCTGATTTGAAGCAGAGAGTCCTTTTCATTTCTTTAGTAGTAGTAGTAGTAGTAGTAGTAGTAGTAGTAGTAGTAGTAGTAGTATTTTATTTTTTGTAAATTCCAAGAGCTCTGGGGAATTGTTGTTGGGCAGATTCAACTTTGGGAATCCTGGTTGGAATTACTGCACTTGATATACATGATACATCACAGGCCAGGTGATTGCTGCATGATCTCAAAAGCCTGAGCTCCATCCCCTGCCTGGGATGGCTAATTCTCAAGAGGATTCTCTGACATATAGAAAGGCTCCTCCTTGAGCATCGGAGCCCTGCCGTGAAGACAGCTTGGTAATCTCACACACAGTTCCCAAGCTCCCTTACGCACAATGCCTTGATATTTGGATACTTAAAACAAGGTGCACTAGTCTCTCCCAGAATTATATCCAGTCTTCTTAGACCACTGCCCCAACAGATAAAAGATTCCTTAAGTCTTGAAGATGGAGTGCCCTATCCCGTGAACCACCTGCAGAGGGAAAGTTCAGGAGAGACTCTTCCTCCAGACACAACCTCGCCTGCCTCACAGGGGGGCTTGAATGAATAAGGAGGGCTGCAATTACCCAGGTGGGAAGGAGGCCCCAAGGAGCCCAAAATGCTCTTACCTGACAGTCAGGTGCACCCCAGGAGGTGACTGTAACCCACTGTGACAACTTTACCTTGTTATTTCCAGGGTGGCTCTACACCTTCTCAGTGGGGAGGATCAATTCATATGCGCATTGTAAAAGGCCCAAATTAGAGAGAATGACCTACCTGAGCCTTGCACATATTTTCCAAGGTAGGATCTTTAGGGGACAGTCATTGCCACACCCATTATGTCACCCAGCTAAGCGCCACTCAGTCCTCACTGTGGGCAGGTTCTGAAGATAACACCTTGGTAAATAAAATTCACCCACTGCCCTCCAGGGGCTCACAGCTATGTGGAGGGGCAAATGGTCATGATGCTGGATCACTGGAATGAGAAGATGGGTAAGGGCTCTGAGAAAAGCAAACCTAAACCTGTCTTCCCAATGCAACACGCACTTACTGGGCATCCATGTCCCAGAGCGGAATAGACAAGCGCACAGCCTTGTCCAAAAGATGCCTGTGGCCTCTGAGATGCCTCGAATGCTCACCACTCTCCTCTGAACTCTGCAACTTCCCTCCACGTTGCTTCCCACAGCATCGCGTTAGACGCTTGCTTTCCATCTAGACTGCAAGTTCCCCAAGGACTGGACCCTGTGTGACTGATGTTCCTACAACCCATGCATCTCTCAGCAACAGCCCAGAAGACAGTAGAGGCTCGACGGATGCCTTTGGAAATGAAGAGAAAAAAATAGCAGGGAAGGGAAGTTTACAAGTGAACACATAAATGCCCTACAGGAGGTGCAAAGTGCTAACCCACTCAACAGAAGGGGGACAGGTGTCCAAGGGATGAGCACAGCAGCAGGGAGAGATGGAGAAGCTGTCGTGGAGAAAGCTGCACTGGAATCTAACATTGCAGGATGAGCAGACTTTCAGCAGTTTGAAGGTGGAGGGAGGGGAGAGGGATGCATTCTGGGAATGAAAAGGGCCAGCAGAGCTTCCGGAACAGTGCGAGAGTGAACGGTTTGTTTGACCTGCGTTAGGGCTTATACCAGGAAACATTGAAACAGTCTGGAAATGCAGGCGGGGGCATGAAGAGGGGGACCACTGATTGCCTGGACAAAGCACTGTACTGTGGACAGGATTTTAAAAGAGAGAGAGAGAGGGAGAGAGAGAATCAATTTTTATTAACTTTTATTTATGTTTTCATCTGGCCTTTATTTCTCCACCACTAAATTGTGTATGTGGTACTGGGATTTGAACCCAGGTCCTTGCACATGCCAGGTAAGGGCTCCAACTGCTGAGCTACTGCTCCAGCCCTCGACAGGAGTATTTGACAGTAGGAATAATGATGATCAGAAACAGGCCAGGGAGGAACAGGCATCTGCACCTGTCCTGAGTCAGTTCCCCAGCTCCACAGACCCAGAAGAGCCATTTTCCCATACATATCAGCAAAACTCCTGCCCTTTTTGACCATTAGGGCCTATAAATAGCCACATGAAGGTCTCTGCTCCCAGCTCAGCCATGGAGGCTCCAGGGACACAGCCAGCTCTGACTCAGCACTGTCTGTCAGTCCACCCCATCCCTGGAGGAAGCCAGCTTGCTGTCCCTTGGCAGCAAAGGAATGAGTCAGCAGGGATGCCTAGCTGGTGGCATCTTCCTGAGCCTGAATCCTGTTTCCAGATCCCCTGCGGGAATATTTCCATCTGTGGCTCTGAATGTTCCCCCTTTAATCCCACTCAGACATGGGGGTCTGCAAATAGGACCTCTGCCAGACTCAACAGATAAGGAAGAGGCCCCCCTGGAAACTCTAAGGATCTGATCCCAATGACAAGTCATCTTAAGTGCGGCTTCTCCATTCTTCTCTGGGGGACTTTTAGGAATTCTGGTTCTTCTGGTAAGAGGCATTTCCGGAAACTTAGATGGCCATTGTAGGTGCTGTCCTGGAATATGAGGTACCCTGTCCTACTCCCCAAAAGCTTATCTTGGGACTTCTGAGAAATAAGCATCACAATATCTTCTACAAGGGACAGGTACCATGATTGACTCAAGGGATATAAAGTCTGGCCAACCCCAGCTGGGATCTGACTGTACCACTCACCAGAGCATGATTTCGGAAAAATTCCGTAACTTCCTACAGCTTGAACTTCCTCACCTGCAAAGCAGGAGTGACACCTGCTTCCTTGCCACTGTAGTGGTGGAATCAGGTGGCAGCGTTTCATGCATGCTCTCCATAGCCTGTGGGGCCTCAGAAGCAAGCAGGCGCTTCAGCTGCACCCTGCAAGCCTTGCGTAGCGGGCCTCCTTAGAAACATAGTCTCCTCTGGGGAGGGATTCAGCCTCAACTCACCCATCAGAGGTCTAATTGGGGTCACTTCCATTTAATACCTGCTTTCCTCCTTCACTGTGAGAATGAACGGAGATGATCTATGTAAAGGGAGATGAGAACAGCCAAAATTTATTACTTATGATATGCCAGGCCCTGGGCTGGACATCCATTATCTGATTTAATTAAATGTTCCTACTAACTCTAGGATTGATAAATATATATGGGGCATGATATAAATATAGGTGATTTATTTATTTCCTCTTTTAGAGACAATGAAAGAATATGAACTCAGGTGTCTCTGCCTGCAGCAATCTTGTTTTTTCTTTTCTTTTTTTTGGGGGGGGGTTATTCTCTATCTTTCTTTTTATGGTACAGGGGAAGGGGTGGGGGGTGGCAACTTGGTAACTCTCAGTGGATGCTGGCTCTTTTCCTCTCCCTTCTGCACGTTTCAGGGAATCCCTAGTGTCTTGGAAGTGCGCCCAAGAGCAGTCTGGCTGTATTGAGCTGGCTACAGAGGATCAGTGTGGGCCCTGGAGCAGCACTGACTGTGGACTATGGGATGGAAGCCCAGGAGGCTGACTCCTACATGCATGGCCACAGGCCAGGGCACCAGAGGTGCCAACCAGCCTGGTACCCACCTGGCTGCTACCCACCTGGCCTCTGTAGGGCCTGGCACCAGCAGGTGTTACAGTATGGGTCCCAAAATGCAGCCAATGGAGCTTATGGCTTCCCTGGGCCTCCTCGTGCCTGCTCAAGGTCACCTGCTGTGTGCCAAGTGCTTTCTCCCGCAAACCATACTCATTTACATCTGAGCACAAGCCTGTGGCATGGAGGTTTTCCATTTCAATTTATGGAAAAATTCCTGGTTCACCATCAGGAACAAATGCTCTTCAGGAGAAGCTGGGCAATGACTGGGGACCGTAGCTATAGCTCTGGGGAGGGGATACTACTGGCCAAAGGTACTGCTAGACATAAAATGCACAGGATAGCCGCCATCCTAAAGAATTGCCAGGCCCCAAATGTCAACACTTCCAAGGTTGAAAAGTCCTGAGTGAAGGAAACGCATTCTCAGTGTTAGAATCAACTTCCAGCGTACCAATTGTCTGATTTGGAAGCTGATATTCTTTCTTTATATCTGCAATGAAGAGAAGAGGACCAGCCATAGGCAAGGGAAAGGAAGGATAAATAAACCTTCACTCCTTCCAGACTCCAGGGAGACAGGGGCATCCCTGTGCTTCTGAAATGCCTCTTGGAGTCTGCAGTACCCCAGTGTGGCTGCTGCCTGGAGCGGTGCTATTGTTGGAGGAGTGAATTATGACTTGTTTGCGTGTGGAATTTGGGGGTACTACATCCCTCTAGGATCCTCCTCCCATCCAATATCCATCCTTACGTGATAATGACCTGGGTGAACTTCCCAGCTGCTGGGGAGGTTGGAAAGCCCTTGATTAATAACTCCAAGAACAGAACTCACAAGTTCTCTGGGTGCTGGCCAGCGAACTTCAGCCAGCTCTAGCCTGGTTGGCCTAAGCCAAGAGCTGCCTCATCTTCTAACCATGGCCAATCACCAACAGGCCCGCTGAACACAGCAGCCTGGCAGGCACAGAAGGTGAGGCCATTGGAGGAGGTACCCAAGGACCAGGTGTAGCCAGCACTGCTGACCCTAGAGAGGGGACCAGCCAGCAAACCCAGCCCTAGGTTTTGTTTCCAACTCTCCCAGAGGCTGACTCTCCTTGCCAGCTTTTTATAACCTGGGCTGAGCATTAAGATTAACCTGGTAAACTTTTCAATATTTTAAAATTTATTTTTAATTGACATATGATTAAACATATTTATGGCATACAGGGTGATATTTTGATGCATGTATATAATATGTGATAATTAACTCAAGTAACTAGCACATCCATCACCTCAAACGTTAATCATGTCTTGGTGTTAGGAACATTCAAAATCATTTTTGTGGTCTGGAAACATAGCTCAGTTGATAGAGTGCTTTCCTAGTATACCCAAGGCCCTGGGTTCAATCCCCAGCACCACCAAAAAAAAAATCCTTTCTTCTAGTTATTTTGAAGTCTATAGTAAATTATTATTAAGTATAGTAGTATAGTTACCCTACTGGTTGAAGAACACAACACCAGCACTTATTTCTCTTACCAGCTATAATCCTTTTAACCAACCTCTCTGCATCCTCCCTCTCATTTCCCTCTTCATTCCCAGACTCTCTTGATTAATAACTCCAAGAACAGAACTTACAGC
Source organism: Aplodontia rufa (assembly GCA_004027875.1). Lineage (NCBI taxonomy): Eukaryota > Metazoa > Chordata > Mammalia > Rodentia > Aplodontiidae > Aplodontia > Aplodontia rufa. Next base: position 53,651 of record PVKS010003947.1, read on the forward strand.
TTCTCTGGGTTCTGGCCAGCGAAGCTCAGCCAGCTCTACCCTGGCTGACCTAAGCCGAGAACCACCTCGTCTTCTAACCTTGGCCAATCACCAACAGGCCCACTGAACACAGGGAGCATGGCAGACACAGGTTTTGCCAGAGACTCCCCCCACCCCAAGGTACTGCCCAGGTGTGCAGTCAGGGGTCCAGGAGTTCTGAGTAGTAGTGGCATTTGACTCTCAGTTGTCCTCTCTGAGTGACAGGCTGTCTGTCTGTTGGTCAGAGTGGTCATAAGCAGGACTTCTTGACAGAGACCAAACCTAATTAATCCTGGGACCCACATGAATGGAGACTCAGCTGATGGTGGTGTATGGTGCAAACTGGCTTTGAGAAGATGGTCAGGTCCCTTGTTGACCACTAGTCTACCTTCTTCTTCTTTTTTTGACAGAGAGAGAGAGAGGGAGAAAGAGACAGAGAGTTATTTTTTCATTTTTTTCACCTGGTTTTGTTCTTTCTTCCACTTACTTGTGTTCACGGTGCTGAGTATCAAACCCAGGTCCTCGTGCATGCCAATCAAGCACTCTACTGCTAAGCCACCTCTTTCCAGTCGACTATTCTCTTTACTTCTCTGAGATCAACTTTTTTTAGCTTTCGTATATGAGTGATGTTATGAGGTAATTTGACTTTCTGTGCCAATATTTCACCTATCATAATGTCCTCCTGGCTCATCCATGTTGCTATAAAATAGAGGATTTCATTCTTTTTATGCTGAGCAATATTCCATTATGTATATGAGCCACACTTTCTTTATCCATTAATCCACTGATGGACAACTGGGTGTCTTCAACCCAGATATCTCTTGGGTGGCACTGAGGCCTCTACATTGTTTTACAATGTAGAGGATCATAGACTTAGATCTTCCCACCGTTCCTTGATTAATTCTCTTAGCATATGATGGTGAAGTCTTTTGTTTGTTTGTTTGTTTTTACCACTTGAAGCCCTGTCTACTCTCTACGGTCAGTAATTCACACCAAGGACTTCAACTCCACAAAGGTATGGTTAAAAAGTAAAAAATCCTATAAAAACAGAACTCTTGTTCTAATAATTATCATCATCATCATAGTAAAACAATCAAACAAAAAGTATCATCTTTGCAACCTCTTTTTCTTTATCTAAATCATATTCAACCAAGATGCTGCCAATCATGATTCTAAAGAAAGTTATATATGAACCTGTCATAGAGAACTCTCAAAAGCTCCCCATTCCCTACAGTATTCAAACATCTTGGGGATCCTGTCTCTGCCTAACCCTGTAGCATTATCTTCTGCTCCTTCTCTGTCCCAAGCAACTGCTCCTTTTACTTCTCTAAGGCCATTCTAAAATGCCACCTTTTCCTGAAGTTGATCCAATCCCCACAGTTGGAATGAATTATTCCCACCTCTGTAAAACCCCTCCATGCACATATAGAAAACTCTTACATGAAATTTCTAATTAAAATAACTTGCTTATATATATGTATCCTTCCAATGATGTGAGATTCTGCAGAAGGTAGTGGCTGGCCTTATCCAACCGCGATAAAGCAGGCCTTCAGGAGATGCAAAATGAGTAAAGGAATGGGGGAAGGAATGAGTAAATAGCAGGTTGAATTAACTCGGTGCTGTAGATATGCGCTTGGTCTTCCACAATGGAGACCTTAGCTGACACTTGCTATTTAGTTGTGAGATGCTTTTCCAGCAAACATACTAAATTATATTTCCCCAGGAAGGCAGCTTCAAATCCGTCCACCGCAATCATTATTACCCTAGTTCTATGCTAATTCTCTGGGTTCATTAGCAGGCATAATAATTAGTGATCCTGCAGAGGCAGGTCAGAAGCAGGCTGTGGGGACTTCTCCATTTGCAGACTACAGACCAAGTGATGCAGGGAAGGAAGAGCACATGCCACTGAGGGCTTCTAGGGACAGTCTTGTTTGTGCCACTGGGTGCCTCCCACCCACTGAAGACCACCCCACGCCACCCCTATCAGTCCATTCAGGCTGCTATAATAAAACGCCACAGACTGGATGATTTACAAACAACAGAAATTTATTTCTCACAGTTCTGGAGGCGGAGTTCAGGGTGCCGGGAGAGGTGTCAGGTGAGGGCTTGTTTTCTGTTTCACAGATGGTGCCTTAGATGGTGTGGTTAAGAGGGCAAGTGATCTCCTGTGCCTCCTTTAAAGAACCCGAATGCTGCTCCTGAGGGCTCCATCCACACCCAAAGGCCCCTTCCAGAACCTTGAGGGTTAAGATCTTAACATATTAATTGCAGGGGGACACAGGCGTTCAGACCCCATTTGTACCAGTCTCAAAGCTAGGGCCACATAGGCTGGGGACAGGAGGATAAGAAACTGCTGCAGTTGCCCCATGGCCCTCTGTCCCCTCCTAGTGGAAGCTCCTCCTCATGCACTACCTAGAAAGGCAGAACAGGGAGTAAATGAGGCCATGGCTGTGAGACCTTGGCAATTCCCTTCATCCCCTATGCCTAAGTCCCCAGATAAGAGGAGTGAAAGCACCCCCCACCACACCACTGGGAGCATGCAGTGCATTCAGACACGGAAAATGCTTTAAACACTTCCCAGCACACAGTAAACCCTCAGTGAGACTTCTGCTCTAGTCATTTTTTAACGTATTTTTTAAATTTTAACATATAAATGTCATATATATATACATATGTGTGTGTGTGTGTGTGTGTGTGTGTATGATTGTGCATTTTCCAGAATTAAATGATTGCATAAGTGTTATTTGGCTGCTTGGGTGATTAAAGAGTAAGATACGTTGTTGAAATGCTCTTGTCATTTATTCAGGTAGTTTAATTAAATGGAATCCACATGTGGAATTCCTTTGCTGTTCCACCTCTTCTGTCCCTGATGAGGAGGGTCATCCGCTGAATGCACTCCCTGGGGACGCATGCAAAGCAGCGCAAGTGCTGGGCTCTAGGCAGGGAAGAGCCAGGGAAGTGAGGGAAAGAGGCAAAGAGGCAGGCCAAACAATTAAGATCCTTGTGCCATGTAGTCAGCGTGGTCATAGTCCTGATCACCACCCCTAGTGCTTGCCATCTGAGCTCCAGCCCTGCCCAGGCTTTGGGCAGTGAGAACCAGTGTGAGAGATGAAAATCCCACCTTGGGTTGTCACAGGAAAGAGTCAGTGGTTGCCTTGGTAACAGCTGAGTGGAGTCCCAGGGCCCTTCAGTGTCTCCTGCCACCCAGAGTCATTTTCCCCCATTATTCAACTCCTCTGGTGAATATGTCACCCTGTGTCCATCTGGATACTAATCATCCCTCAGAGGCCAACATGGCAATTCTTACATCAACTCTATACCCTGGAAGCTTGGAGCTGAATGACAAAACCCAGCATTTGTCCTGCCTTCATAGAAGGAAGTGTAGCTGATCCAGGCTGATGAGGGAAAGTCCTTCTTTACCAAAGAGCATCAGCTAATAAATGCAGAAAGAAGGGCAGAATGGGGAAATCACTACTTCACCAGCTCTAAAGGAATTGTTAATGCAGGTTCTAACATCAGACCAGAGTCATTACAGGTGCCATGGTACCTTAACTAACTGATCAATACTAACATCTCTGAAGAAGGAGCAACCTGGGAGTGTGTCCTTCCTTGCTTGGCGCAGTACGCAGCACGCAACTTCGTCAACAGACTTCTCTGAGCCTCATCAAGATCTTAAACCTAACTTCCACTTTCTAAGAAATACTAGGGAGGGAGGAGCAGGTTATGTGACACTGTATGGAAAAATCAGATGCACAGTGATGTGGGATAACTTTGTGAAAGAACTGGTCAGTTTGCTTCCAAAAGTCAATACCAGAAGAAGCCTGAAGAGCTGCATTACTCATAATCATCAAAATAGGGAAACAACTCAAGGGTCCACCGGATGAAGACTGGATAAATGAAATATGGGTTATCCACACAGTGGAAAACCACAGGGTAATAAAATAGCTACAATGTTGATATTTGCTAGAACATGGATAAATGTTGAAAACAGTATGCTAAATGAAAAAAAAGTCTGGCAAAAGACCACATACCTTATGATTGCTTTTGCTTGAAATCTCTAGAATAAGCAAAGACAGACAACCGTTTAATGGTTATCTGAGGTTGATGGGTGAATCTGGAGGAAACTAGGGTAAGGAGGTGATAATGAATCGGTACATAGTTTCTTTTGGGGGGCAATGAAAATGTCTAAACTTCACAGCTCTGAGAATGTACTAAATATCATGAAATTGTCCACTTCATATGAGTGAATTGCCTGACATGAGAACGGTACCTCAATAAAGCTATTTAGAAAGTGTACTTGTGTGATGTAGGGACTCAACTTTTTGATTAGAAGAGACAATGTCGGGGCTGGAGCGGTTGCTCAGCGGTTACGGCGCTTGCCTCTCATGCACGAGTACAAGAGTTCAAACTCCAGCACCATGTATGCAAAAAAGTCTCAGAGCAATGAAAGCCACATGAAAAACTTAAATAAAATTGATTCTCTCTCTCTCTCTCTCTCACTGCCCCTCTTTATTAAAAAAAAGAGAGAGACAATGTCCAGATGAAACAAATCATAAATCTTGATTCTATCTTCCATGCATCCTAAATTTTGAAAGTTAAAAAGCTGTGCAAATACTTTGAAGATAATTGAAGAAATCTGAATGTTGACGGAAATCAGCCTGGTGGCAGCCAGAAGCTCACACAAGGAGGGTCTGAGTGGACAGGAGGTTGCGCAGTGAGGACTGAGCTCTGGACAGAAGGGCATCAGAGCAAGGATAGCCCTGGGGACACAGGGTCTTCATTAGAGAAAACTGAGCAAGTCAATGAACAATTTGAGAAACATGGGACACAGTTTCCTCATACCTAGAGGAGGGAAGGACCAACCGGGAGAGAGGAAAAACTGGCAGAACCCCGTGGTATTCAGATGGATTAGAGGTAACCAGGGAGACCCTGGTTCGGGATGTAGAACCCAGATCTTGGTTCTAAGCAGTGTTTCTCACTAAAAAGATCCAGCACTTGCTAGAGAAATAGAAGAACAAAAAAAGGAAGAGGAACCTGGGTCATCTAGCTGGGTTAGAAACTAAAGCAGTGTTCACAGAATGCAGGGAAATGTCAAAAGGGTACAGAGGTCACCAAGGAGAGCTTCTCAAATATGGGCAAAAATAAATAATGACATCATCAGAAAATATCCTGCTGAATAAAATAAAAATCTGTGAGTCTACACTGATATAAATAAATGAATAAAAAAGTAGAAGTGAAAGCTCTTCATTGTTTTAGAAGGCTAGCTGATGAATGTAGAAGGAATGATGAAATTAGAAAATCACCCTTTGGCGAGGCTCACTGTAGTAAGTCAAGGAGGAAAAATCAAGGAATGATAAAACGAGAGGGTGAAAGATAAGAAATGGAATTTTACATCGTCTCCAGCTGTCTCCCCAGGAGACACACCTTCACCAAATGATAAAAGTTAACACTGTCAGTAATGGTACAGACAGACAGACTGCAGTAAGAATTCTGGACCAGTGCTGTGGAAGCTGAGTCCAAAACTCACAATGCGGGACTAAGCAAAAGGAAACACTGAAGAAACACAAACGGAAGATCATTGCGCAAAATGATTGGCATTGAATTCTTTAAAAAAAAAAGAAATGCCAGGGTCCTGAAGAGCAAGGTGAAACTGGGAAATGGCTTCAGAGCCATTTCTAAGGGAAACTTAGAACTGGGTATGAGGAATGATCTTGGAATCTTGGACCATATAGGACAGGACTGGACCACAGCTCGGTGAAGACTACACGGGAATTCTTTGCACTTGTTTTGCAACATTTGTGTTTGGAATTGTTACCAAATTTCTTTTAAAAAGAATTTTTTAAAAAGTATCTCCTTTTGAAAGACTTTCAGCACTTACTCTATGTTGCCTCTGGACCTTGTGCGAATTTTGGTTGTTAAGTATAAAGCAATCTATTTGTTTACTGCTTGGCCTCTGCGCTAGGCTGTGAGCCCCTTGAATCCCTGGACCGGATATTATTCATTTCAATTTCTCTGGAGTCTAACACAATACCCAGAACATAGCAAGCACTCAACAGATATTTGTTTAGTCAATGAATCGATGTACTGGGCCACTCATAACCCCCAAAATTGACTGGCAGATCCCGGACTTACTGAGCTTTGCTAATATTCTCCCAGACATTAAGCTGAAATATGCCTTTGCCTATCCTGCAGCAATGTGTCCTGGAACAGTGTTCTGCTTCACAGGTTCCAAGGGGTGGCGCTCTTGCCTCGTTGCTGGAGGTGTGCGGGGCAGTGGCCCCTGTTTGCTTAATGCCAGCCCATTGTGGCATCCTTGACTGCACAGCACACACACTTGTGATTCATGTGAATGTCACTCGACTCCCAGAGGTTTGAAGCCATAATTCAACATTTGTTAATAGCCACTTAAAATGTCCCTGAAAGAGCTAACAGGCTCAGGGGATGGAAGGTACTCTGCTAGAAAATCATTCCAGGAAGGCGGAAGCAGTGTTGGCCCAAACTTTAGAGGACACTGTTATTTCCACTCCATGGGGACACTTCCCTTTAATCAGCTGCCTTCTCGCCCTCCGTGAGAAACCAGATCCATCAGAGCCACTAGGGAGAAATCAGGAGACTGAAATTCCCTGTGTCGCAGTAGACATGCTGGATCCCCTTCCCAGCCACTCCTGCTTCAGGGAGAAGCCCCTCGATCACTGTATCCAGGGAGGAAGGAGAAAACACACAAGATAAAAAAAAAAAAAACCCTACTTCAAAGAACAGAATGGAGGGGACACAAAAATATAACGCAGCCTTAGAAGTCAAAAAGTCCGTGGGCGAGCAGGAATGGCAAGCAAGGGAAGGGTAAAAAGACATGCGTTGAGGCCACCAGTGTCACACAATTTACAAATTATTTGATTCTCCCTGAATCCAAATAATTTGCCCAAGGTCAGCCAAACAGCATATGATTATAGCAGATATGATCACCCACAGTTTATGAATTGACAGTCTCATTCCAGAGCCACGCCCTGACACAGGGCCACCTGCACATCTGTGCATTAGACAGATGGACTAACAGACAGGACATCTAAAATCAAGTCACTGATTCAAAAGCATAAGATGAAGCTCTCTATGCCAAGCTCTTGCCACCTGGTTCCTTAAACACATGTGTTTCTCCTAAAGTTTTCAGTTCTACTATCCAGGGTCAGATTTAAAATGGGGAAGTAGGAAGTAGGAAGAAGGAAGAGTTAGCAGGGCAGAATCCCATGCATATCTGGAAAGGGGTGCTCATTAACTAATAAGAGACCCCTGAGCCCCCGAGTTGTTAACTCAGAGAAATATCACCCGTTCAACCTCAGTAACCCCCGTTCAACCCTGTTCAACTCCAGCTCCTCAGCTTCCCTGAGAGGGTGTGGTGGAACTGCTTGACACTCCACCTGTGCGCTCCTGGGTGGAGACTGCAAAGGATCAAGTGCAGGGCGGTGGCCGTGGCAGGTCAGGAGTAACACAGGCCTGTGGTTTGGTTCCTGGAGATATGGTGCTTGGGATACCTGAAGCTCAGGACTGCAGGATCCAACTTCCCCTTAAAGGGGAACGCTCAATTCACAAAGTTGACACACAACATCCCAGCTGTGTTCCCAGGGAAGCCAGCTGCAACAAACATGCATACTGTCACCTTTGACGACCTGCATAGTCATCAAAGTTTCTAACTTTTTCCATATAAAACCAAATCAAACCAAACCAAACAAACAAAACAAAAAATGAGCTCCATATTCCATAGGGCTTTTGTAAAGACCAAATGAGTTATTCCATTTGAAGTGCTTAGAACAGTGTCCAGGAGACTCTAAAACTATTAGCAGTGATCAACAGGTTTTGTAAATGAAAAAATGCTGGAAAAATGGAAGGAACTGTCTTTTAAATGTCATCTGGTTATCTGCAGTTTTGTGTGCTCAACCATAATAACGAAGAACTGGGTCCCTGTCTCTATCCCAGCCTCGTTCCCCACACTCTTTTGGGATTTCCTGATATTGCACCATCAATATGGATTTCCAAACAAAATCCTCTTGTTTCTGGAACCCTTACCACTATGCTCATTGCCAGCGTATCCTAGTGATAATAAAAATAACAACCATACCACCAGATAGCTAACGTTCTGCATCTGGCCCATGCCTAAGGTTTTATTTATGTTATTCCCTTCTATCACTAGAAACAATCCTATGAAGTATCAGTGCTGTGTATTATTATTTAATAGATGAGAAAATTGAGGCCTGGAGGGGTTAAGTAATTTGCACAAGGTCACTCAAACCTGGAACCCATATCTGTCTAGCACTAAATTACATGATTGCACCTACAGCCAAACATATCTCATTATGTTATTATCTCAGGTGCCAGAGCCCCTTAATCCTATCATGTTCCCCTTGCCTAGATGGCCCTTTGTTGTCTGTCACCAGTGCTCCTGGGTAGGACATTTTCTTTGCATATTAGCCGCCTTCCAAGCTCCTGTAGCTGAGTCTGTCTCAGCCCCACCAATCCACACACCTCAGACTCCGAGTTCTGCAATCAAGCCCTGACCAATCACAACAGGAAATTTTTTGTTAAAGAACCAGAGCTACCTCACAGATTTTATGACAAATTCCTTTGGGAACTGCCTTTCAAGGAGCCAGGTATACACTCTTTGGGATGCTCAGGTCATTGAACAGCTACTTCAATCCCTGGTTCCTACCATCCACACTTCTCTAGCTTTCTCTCTAGATGAACTGAAATATCCACCCTTTTGTCTCTAGAGAGTCTCAGATGGCACCATTCCTATTCCCGGCTTCCAAAATACTTAGCTTCAAAGCTGCACAATATTGGGTGATGAGGAGGTTCTGCGGGCGAGATGTGCAGCTCTCATTGATTATCGATTCTTTCCAATGCCATCCGTCGATGGCGCTCACCTTTGACCTCAACTATCTATTCTGGAAGGAAATAAATCAAGCATTCTCTGAGCCAGAAGTAGCTTTAGAGGTCATTAAATCCAACCCCTTACTTGACATCGATCCGGGTGTACGGCTTTGCGATTCAGCAATCTCGGTCTCAGCTAGAGCTGCTGGTGGGCCACAGGGTCCTCTAAACTCCCAGGGCAACTCCTTCCAATCAGCGCATGTCCACCTCCCTGAACCCCCACCTACCCATTGGTGCTAGCTCTGACCTCCAGCCTCACAGGGAGAGAGCCCCATTCCTCTTTTCTCTGATTGCCTTCTAAGTGTTTGGAGACAGCAATCACACTGCCCTCTAGTCGCCCGCTTCTCGTTTCAGTCTAAACAATCTGCACTCCTCTATTCGCTCCTCATCATTCATGGTTTCTGTGACATATGAGGAGCCTCACCCCTGGTCAGCATTCATCTCTCACTGCCTCCTGTGTTATAGATGGGCGCAGGCCTCTGCCAACATCAAAGGCAGAAGCATCCTCCTTGGCGCTGGGAGCTGGGCTGATGTAGATTCAGGAAGCCATGGCAGTGAGGGCTTGGAGGAGGTGGGAAGGGAAATTTTCAGGGAAAGCAGACTTGCAAATGAGAACGCAGGTGCTGGTAAAGGTGTGAGCTGGAGCGTGAGCAGCTTGGAGGCACAGAGCAGCTGGCAGACAGGCATGGCTCAGCTGCTTGGGGAAAAAATTCAAACCCCAAAGAGAAGCAAACCAGCCATACCTAGCTGAACCCTGATCAGAGATACGCTCATTGGAGTTCTGAAAAGTTGGCCTTGGGAATCATCATAGGTCTCAAATGGATCTAGAAAGCCCAAGGTTAAAACAAGTATTTATTTATTTATTTACAAACCAGATTGAATTTCCTGAACTGAGGCTGTTCTTCATGCTACCAAACAGATGGAAAAACCAAAAGTAATGGACACATAGGTCCAGTTCTCCCTAACAGAACCTGGGATTCTGTGTCTTATACCGGTGATCCACTGGGGGAAGTTCTCTCTGTAAAAGGCCCTGAGGCAGGGAGAGGAGCAAGACAGGGCAGAGGGAAAGGTAAGCAAAGTTGGGTTCCAGAGAATTCTAGGTTATCCCGAATCCACAGGAAGCGCTGGCGTATAAAGGGCACCACAGTGAGTTGCATCTTGAAGCAAGATGACCAGCATCTTATACTCCCGAGTTAGGCACTGGCCGCTGTCTGCCCCCAGGTGGAGGGGAGGTGCATAACTTCCCAGGAATGTCCAGGAGAGGCAGCGCCAGGCAAGGGCAAGCCAACCTCCCCCTGCAAAAAGGCCCATATGAGCTGTTGGATGCTTCATCCCCAGGAGCGATTAAAAACCCAGAGTAGATCCCTGCTCACGCTCACGGCACTAGTGGGACCAAAGCTTTCAATTGGAGCAGTGAGCTGAAGCTGAACAGTTAACAGTTCATGGACGGGGCTCTGAGAGTCAAATTTTGTGTCACCCTTTGCCTGCCGTATCCACTCAGAATGTCTGTGTGTGTCTGCTTCCACTGTATAGATCTATCTAAATAAAATAACACAAGCAAATAAATGGCAAATATAGCTACTTTAAAATAACATCAGCTCCCTCCCACCAGCCCCAAAGTCAGTTGAAGTTTTAGTTTCAGTGAGTAAATATAGGATTGAAAATAAATTCTAGTCACATTCTATTTCATTAGAGTCGTACAATAGGCAAGTCCTTGGAAACACCTAGCTCAGCCTGCTCATTTTACACATGAGGAAACTGAGGCCTGCAGAGGCTAATTATCTTGCCGAAGGTTGTGTGAATCAATCAACAGAGGTCAATAAATCCACAAATACGTGCCTTCTCTGATACATGTTTAATTTCTTCTGAGCATAAATTTCAATAGCCATTGAATTAATCAATAGAGAAAGCACTTAAATCATGAGAAAAATAAGTACTAGAAGATGCAAAGATGCTTTAGCATCCATATAATGATACTTTGGGGTATGCTGTCCCCAAATAAAGCCCAACTTGATAAACAGGCTTTTGCCAATGGCTTCTGATTTATTTGTGATATATTTCAGAGTGCAGAAAGCAGCTGCTCTTGAGTAACCACTGAGCCCAGTATGTATGGGCTGGTATTACGTTGAACACATGGGAAAAATGTGAACTTTGGAATTTCAAACTTGCAGGAGCGATCCAGGCCACTAGGTGCACGTTCTCATAGATCATAATCGGGCTGATCAAGTTTGATATTTCAACCTAGCTCCATTAAATACAAACAAACAGAAAAGGGAGCCATACAACAAGGCTTCAAATACCTCTAGTCTCAGGAGGGACTCTGATGGAAGGAATGGGATGCTTGGTGCTGTGAAATATGAACTCCTGTACAAACCACCACCTCTAACAGCAAACTTGGTGCTAAAAGTCTTTGAGGGATCATTTGGACCTGGGCGGTAGGGGCAGATCATGTCTCAGCTTTTCCCATATAAATCAGTAACATTTACATTACAGGAAGTACTCTAAATTTTTTTTCTTTTCATTAAGCGAAGGACTTTCTGTAGAGAGTAAAAGGAAACCACCACAGGGAGGGGGAAAGGAACCAGTTCTCAAGTCAATAAGCTCCTAGGTTGCCCTCTTTCATCAGCTGTTTCGGAGGTCTAAGAATTCCCAAGGGAAAAGGACAGACATAGATTCACCCAATGAACAAACTGGGCAATAGCTCAGAGGCTGTACAATAGCTTCAGCTTTTCTTTCCAAGCAGATGGGATGAGTCATCAAAATAGTCAGCTCCCAATCATTGCCTTAACCCTTCATCCTATCAGAAAGATTAAATATTATCTCCAGAGAGCCCACAATCCACTAGAAGATCCTAACCAGGGGCTGGCATCATGAAAATTTTCCTAGCTTGTCAAATGTTGCTTCTCTGAGGGCATGTCAAGGGTTCACAAGACCGCAGCATCCTAGGAATATGAGATAATATCTAATTTTCAACTATTGTAACTTTGACCATTTTGACATACAGCCAGTCAGGTAGAGCCAGGGTTTACACCCATGCACGGAAGCTCCCTGCAGATGCTCATGCAAGGAGAACCAGAGTTCAACCCTCATCAAAGAGCAGGACTGGGCCTCAATCAGGAGGTCTGACTTGGTGTGAAGGAACACATCTCTGCTCATCTTAGCAAAGATTCAAGGCATAGTGGGACCACGATGGCTTCAGATAAATACAATATCAACAAAGTGCCATCCAAGGAGAATAACGGGTATTCAGCTGTGCTTCTAAGATCAAGGAGTCTCCTCTCACCCAGGAAAGCAACCAGAAGACTCCAGGAGAAGAGAGCAAAGTGACAGTGACTGGGTACATGCCATACAGCAGATGTGGTACCAAATATACAGAAGGTGCGATGGCAGCACCAGCAATACACACACATGTCCACACCATAGGCTGAATGAGGCCATCCTCAAATGCCAAAGTAATTCATGTAATTATATTTAAAATGCTACTATGGGCAACTTTTCTTCCTTATTTATTATTTTCAGCACTTCCCAAATTTCCTCCAATAAGCATGCATTGCTTCTATGGTAAGGGAGCGTATTTTCAAAATAATGACAATAATAGGACAAGCCATCCCAATGCAGGTGGAATCCTAGTTTCTTGTGCTGCACAGAGAGGCTGAAAAATGAGTATTTCACATCATGTCAATAAGTCACCTTATATAAAAAAAAGTCAAGCCCACTGAACAGAAACTCTGAAGGCACATTTTTAGAGCTACGTGTTATACAGTTATGGGTCCTGAGACAGATGAGTGGAGACATCATATCTTACAGAGTGGAGAGAGAGAAAAATGATATATTTCACATAGCTATTAGAATAACTATTAACGAAGAAACAAAAGATCACAAGCGTTGGTGAGTCTGTGGAGAAAGGAGCCTTGCACACTACTGATAAGAATGTAAATTTGTACAATCATCATGAAAAACAATATGGAGATTTCTCAAAAAATTAAAGATAGAACTATCATATGATCCAGCAATCCCACTACTGGGTGTATATCCAAAGGAAAGGAAGTATGGCAGACTGTGGGAGAGACACCTGCACAGTCACATTCACTGCAGCATTATCCACATTAGCCATCAATCTAAATGCCCATCGGCAGGGGAATGGATGAATACAATGTGGCATACACACAAAATGAATACATTTGACCATAGAAACAAAAGAAATGTCTTTCAACAACATGGGTAAACCCTAAGACATTGTGTTAAGTGAAAGAAGCCATGCGCAGAAAGTCAAATATGGCATGATCTCACTTACGTGTGGAATCTAAAAAATAAATAAAAATTATAAATAAAACTCAAAGAAATAGAGTAAAATCATGAGGCTGGAATGGGTAAGTTGATGAAGTGGGGAAATAATATTGGTCAAAGAACACAAGATTTTAAGGGAAATAAGTTCAACATATCTATGGTACATTATAGTGTCTAGAGTTAGCAATAATATACTATATACTTGGAGATTTCAGAAAGAATAGATTTCATGTGTTCTCACCACGCACACACATAAAAAGCTAAGTGCGTATGGTAATGCATATGTTAAGTAGCTTGATTTAGCCACTGCACAATGTACATATCTCAAAACATCATGTTGGACACTATAATACATACAATTTTTACCTATGAATAAAAAAAAAACAAATTATTACCAGTGGCTTTAAAAATTCAGGAATTAAATTAAGTCATCTCTAAGGTCCCTTTTAGCCCCAAAGCTTCATGATTCTGATGGAAGCAAAGGCATAATGACTGCACTAACAGAGGAGTAAACCAAATGCTGTTTAGAAGGCAGACGAGGAAGAGATTAATTTAGATTATGGTAATGGGAAAGGAATGGGCAATGGTTTCCTGGGGAAGGCTACAGTTATCTTAGAGCTAGATTTTAAAAGATAAGCAGGATTGACACGAATAGACCTGGAGAAAGAGATACAAAAGGTAAAGAGAGTAAGAAAGGCCCAGCAGCCGGGAGTCTGGGTCAACTCAGGGGACAGAAAGTATCTGCTTAACTCTTTCTAGATATTAGCTGTGGGCAGGCCCCATACTTGACCTGGTATGAGGAGTCTATTCTGAATGAGACCATCTGGAGGAGTGGAGATAGGCTGTGACCCCAGCATGCCCAAAGGTCCAGTCTGCATTGACCACTGCTACTCTGTAGGTGCCCTGATGACCAACAAAGAATGACCATGTGTGATCAACACAACACAGTGATAAAAACTGTACACACAGTGCATTGGTCACTCAACCCCTGTTGGGGGCTAGGGAAGAACCAGCTTCATGGAGGTGAGTTTGGAAGTGTGAGATGAAAAGCGGAAGCCGATACAGAGAGGAAGGAGACGGTGTTTAGAACAGATGTGAAGGTAGGCACTGAGCACAGCGCAAGCTTAACAGATTAGGAGAATCGCGAACCCACAAACACAGAAGCTGCCTATGCTCTGAAGCTGCTGCTGTTGAAGTCACAGTTGGAATTCCAGCTCAGACCTGCCCCTCAAGCCCTAAAGCCCCTTTCTCACACGCATCCTATGGACCCACCCAGCCCCATGCGAGCACCCTAAAGACATGACCTTAGACTCTCACCCCACAACAGCTCTATAATGTCATGTGATACTAATTAATAGGATCCACACAGTGCCTCCAGGAAGACCTCAAAGGGCAGTAACCCTTCTTTTGGTAAAGAAGGAAAGAGAAATCTTTCTTAAGAAATCTCAAGGGTCAAGTACAAATACACACAACTACGAAAAATCAGGGTAAAAGTGAAAACAGAAGTGTCATTTGCATTCCTGTACTTGGGGGCAGCTGAACCCCAATGTGATGAGTAAAGGGACAACATGAAGCAGTCACATGCTAGTCACAACCAGTGGGGTTGCCACCCACCCTCAACAGTTAGCTATGGAACCCAACAGTGACCTCCATTCTAAGAAACCCTCCTCAGTGAGGCTGGGCTCTAACCCACTGCTCCAAATAGACAGCTTAGCAGCTGCCTCTCCCTCCCTACTTTCACCCTGGCAGCATTCCTCGTCAAGTCTGACTCCTGCAAACAACACAGGCAGACCCAACAACAATAACCCTCCCACGGATACTGACAAGGACCCTGCCTTACACAGCTGGCAAAATGCACAGAAGGACTTTCACAAGTCCTGCTTTGCCTTTTGCATCATTCCAACCCATGGGTAAAAATGTCACAGATTACCATGACATGTTAGATGAGCAAGGGAAGAAGAAAGCTACAACCCAGGGGAAAGGAAGGCCTGATTCAGTTGGGCTTCAAACCTGTTTTCCTATTCCTAGTCTTGGATCTCAGATCATCCAACATCATCAGCAGCAACACACCTAGCATCCAACTCCCTGCTGTCCCTTCCTTCTACTCCAGGTAAAAGGGGCCATCTCCTCCGGAATTAAAGCCCTTTTCTGTTTTCCCGGGGAGGAAAAGTACATGCCTACCTGAAGTCAGACTGCCCCAAGTGAGGGCTACGAATATACCTGCTTGCCCATGGAGCACACCTGTTATATGACATTCCACACCTGGCTTCCTGGGGACATTTAGTCTCTATAAACAGCCTCCTCTCACTCTGCTAGAATCATGGCTCATTCACTAATTAAAGGGTATTATGCACTTCACTGCACACCAGCTAAGAACTTGGAATAAGGAAGCTTATGCTAAGGCATTAGCCCTGGAGATGTCATGAAGTACACTCTATAGAAAAAGAAATACGGACAAAAAGCCATCCACCTGTGATGGCCCCTCTCCCACACCAACTTCTGTAATACGTCAGTTACAGCACTCAGCAGAAGAAGGCACCAGCATAGCACAACCCCAAGCTGAGCCCAGAAGCAAGCCCTATGGAGAGGGATGTGCAGCAGAGGGGTGGGGGCGAACTGGCTTCTCCAAGAGCCACTGCCCAAGCCCACAGCTCTAGAGCTCATTGTATGGGAGCCAAAAAATAAACAAACCTAAACCCTGAGCCCAAAGGGCACAGGGAGTCCAAACATGGGTTAGCAGGATTAGTCCTCACTGCAAAGTCTTGAACAAACCTAGCATCATGCTGCCTCTAGTAGAGGCTCAGCATGGCTACCTGCTGTGACCGGCTGAAGAGCACAGCCTCTCCAGGTCCCCTCTAGCTTTCTTGGAGCGGGTGCCCTTTCTTACATTCCTGAGCAGCTGGAAGAGCAACACTGTGGTTCACCCCCTTTTCGGTGCTGGGGAAAGTCATTACAAAGAGGGATGATCCAAGGACAGGCACCCAAACAGTCTTGAACCTGTTGAGGATGGCAGGTGATGACATGCCACTAATCAAGTAATAAACCTCATCCATGGGCAACTTCACTCTTTGGGAGACATCCCAGAGAGGTCAAAGGCTCAGATAAAGCTCTCAGATCTAGTCTTTAGCTTCATGGGACCCCAGAAACTCAAATGATGGGCCAAGTGCAAAGGAGCAGCCTGAGATCAAAAGACCTTTACTTCCAAATGGAACTTGAACGTGAATACAGAAGAAGCCTCCAGTTGAAGTCACAAGGATGCTTAAGGATTATATCCAGGACCTGTGGCCCACTACCATCTCTCTGTGCCATCACCTCTCAGTCGTCTGTGTGTTCCATGTGTGCACAGGCAGACAGAGGAACAGCTGAGCGCATTTTCAAGATGCATGGTGCAGTGGTGAAGCTGAGCGTTGCCAGGCACTAGTGAGCACGGGATGGAATAGTGACGGTGTCAGCCTCCTAGCATGAGGCATTTCTCCCCTCTCTCCGCGAGGCACCTAAGACATCATCTTTTAGGATCCTGTGAGCTCCATTTAGAAGGGCTGTTTGGTCCCTTCCTCCAGCTTAGATGGCTTCCTCCTCAGCAAACACTACAGCTGGTTTTGCTGTGTTCCTCTCAGAATGTTCTAAAGGGATAATACAAAACAGCTCCCTCAGGAAACAGAGCTCCAGCAAACAGGCTGTGAGAGGTGATGCCCCTGGCACTCTGGGTTTTTCTGGACTCAGAGACAGCCAACAGCAAGCATAGAGGCTGCAGGCAGGGACTGGCTGGAGCATTTAAAGAACCTCAGAGCAAGAGGCAAATGAGTTTGAGAGGGGGAGGGGAAGGGATGAATGGGGAAAAAATAGGGAAGCTCCTGATGAGGCAGAGGGGCCCAGCTAAGTGCGGATGACACAGTCCAGTCCCTTGGCAATACTGCACCTGCCACCCTGAACTTGTAATTGCATTTTAGCTCAAAACTCTCATTTCTCTGCAAGGCAGTTATGGGAGAAGCAGCTACACTAGATTTCAGGAGGGTCCCACAGCCCCTATTGCCCCAGACTTTCCAGGCTGTCGGTAGCTACCGCCTGACCTGTTATGCCAAGTTGTGCCCAGCAGCTCACTGATTGGGCCAAGAACCTGGTGGCAATAACTATCCTCCCATCCTTCCATCTCAGCCCCCTCCAAGAAAGGGAGCCGCATCCCCTTCTGTGTTTCCTCTTTACTCAGCTCCACACTCCCCCTCTGGGCTTTCCAATCCCACATCTGCTCGCCCCCTCCCCATACTCCTCCTGCACCCACGTTGTGAAGCAATTGCTCACAGGAAAAAAAAAACAAAAACGAGTTTTGAGTTTCAAGCCAAATCTCTCAGACAAGCCAGCCGGATGCCTCTCTGTCTCAGTGCCCCTCCTGCACACACAGCACTACCAGGCCCTCCGCTCTGCCCCAGCACTCTGGACAGCTTCTCGCAGCCTGCCGGCAGAGCAGATGGAGCCCCCCCAACCCTGCCCGCCCGGGGGGTGCAGCCTCTCCTATCCCCGCATAGAGCTCTGAACCTACACAAGATAAAGAAGCAATGAACCTTCCACACCTTTGCAACATCACCTGCTCCAGAAAGCTACCAAAGCCACCGGAGCTATCCCCACTGCCTGGCGCCCCACACCCCCTTCTCTGACAGCTTTAGCTCCAGCCCAGCCCACAGGATGCAGTGCCTGATGCCACTTCCGAGCAGAGCAGAGACAGACAGAGAGAGAGAGAGAGAGAGAGAGAGAGAGGATGCCACCTCGTCAATGACAAGCTGTTCCAATCACACAGCATGGACATCAAGCGCCCCGGACAATGGACTACCCAGGCCTCCTCCCTGTGTCCGGGAGGAAGCCAACCCAGCACTTCTGCGGAAGTGACCCCACGGTGAGCCCCTCTGTCACCCTCCACATCTGGACGGACCACAGTGCTCCACCTCCGCAGGTAGCCTTTTCTACAACCAGCTCCAACAACTCTCACCAACTCTGCTCTCAGCCATCAGTTGAAGCTCTGCTCTCTCTCCTGCTCCAAAACAACGGGAAAACCCCAAACACTCAGAAGACCACCGGCGCACAACTTCTCCAGAGGACTAAGTGTAAGAGTGAGCTGAAAACCAAGTACTCACTGTGGTGAAGTCTTGGTGGCCGCACTCCTGCCCCTTGAACTTGCAGTACAGCATCATATCCTTCAGGTCATGGCCCACGCGATGCAGGAACTCCAGCATGCTGAACTGCTTGGGTTTGTAGTGTTTGAAGTTGGCCTTCTGCCGCAGGGCCTCCAGCACCGTGGGGTCAGCCAGATGTGGGTCAGGGATCTGCAGGTTGACATCTAGCAGGGCAAGCAGCTCGCCTGCATGGTACAGGTCATTGGTGGTGAGCCTGGAAAACCGGAAGCCGTTGAGGTTGCAGAGGGTCACAGCTGGGAAAACCAGGCTCTGGGCCACCACCTCGTCCACCTTGGTGACATGCTGATAGGAGAAGTAGTAGGACACTCTCTCAGAGCTCTCTACCAGTAGCAGGCCCAGGGAGCCCACGAAGGCCACTGCCCAAAGCACCCTCCGGATGGTCAGTGGCCCATACACGAAGATGTGGCGGATGCCATGGAGGGTGGAGGTGTTGGCGAAAATCTGGATGCTAGAAGGTTGCAGGCTGCCCTCGCTGGGGCTCTCCTTGAGGTCCATCGGGACCCTGTGCAATTCTGCAACTGGCTTCAGGTTGATCAAATTTCAGGAAAGAGTTCCCAGTCCTCGGTTCTGCTTAAACCTTGACGTTCAAGGGAGAGAACACCAGGCGAGCATCAGGCCAGACGCTGTGAGTTTATGCTGAGAGCCCCGCTGCACGCTGACAGGGGTGAGTGTTTATATAAAACCCATTCAAACTCTAGCTCCTGATTTTTTCCAGGCGATAAGGAGGGCTGGTTTTATTTAGGGAGACACCAAGGTGATGTGGAAGGGATGTGGGTGGGAAGGGAGCGCTTAGCCAATGGAAATAAAGTCCTCCCCCCTACACACGCCACTAGAGACAAGATTAAAAGCGAGAGCGAGGGAGAAAATGCTTAAAACAAGTCGCTGAGCATCTCGGAGCCTGTTAACCATCGCATGATGCCCCGTGTTAACCATCCGGGGGATGTCAGGGCAGCTGCGCTGATGCACTGCGGTCGGGCACAGCCTCCCAGCCGCTGCCGCGGCCGCCGCGCTCCGGTCCTTTCCCCATGATGTTTGGACTCCGGATGCCGTTTCTCGCCGCCGGCCTGCAACCCTCCTCTCCTCCTCCTCCAGGCCCCCTTTTTTGGGCAGAATTCCAAATGCCAGTGGTGGCTGGGGCTAGCACCTTCTGGGAGGAGGCAGCGCGCCGACGCCTAGGGGCGAGGACCCGGAGACCCGGGACGGAGACGGGAGGCTCGGACCCGAGCTCATCCCCCTCCCCCGCCTCATGGGGGGAGCGGGAGCCCCCGGGCGCAGCCATCTGGCCTCCCTTGCGGCCCGCCTCCTGCTTGCCAGCTACCTCCGGGGAAAGGCAAGGGCAAGGCGGGGCAAGGAGGAATGGTTGGTGGGGGCTGGGTACCTGGAGAAAGTTTCTTTTTAGTCTTTTTTCGGAGGGAGCTTTCCGGGGGGCGTGGGGCAGGGAGCTTCTCCCTACAGTGGACAACCAGCCCCCGGTGGTGAGAACTGACACCCTGCCCCCACGCATAGCCGGAAAGCAGCTGGTAACCTCAGGGGAGCCCGCCTTGGGGGTAGCAGCAACATTCATTCCTCTGCGCCACCAGCTCAGCCCCAGCCTGGGGTCTTCCAAAAGGAGAGGCTGGAGATGCGGAAGAAGGGAGCAATCTAAAGCCACAGTGCCTCTGCAGCCCGGCATGAGGAGGACATTCCAAGGGAGCAGAGAGGAGGAGCCCCTCCTGAGCTGGAAAAGCCAGAGTGCCCCTTTGGAGACCCAGAGAAAGAGCAACAGGTAGCCCCCACCCCCACATGGCTTTCAGGAATTTCTGTGTTTGACAAAGAAAGACAGCTGAGTGCTAGGTGGGGCTGGCTGCATTTGTTCCATTGGGCTGTGTGTGTGTGTGTGTGTGTGTGTGTACTGCCCCAGGATTTGCCAGATGGAAGCACAGCTGGAGCTATAGGTGGGAGCGAAGAATTGGGCTTTCCCTTGCCTGCTTACCTACTTTCCCTGAGAATGCACTGGAAGGCAGCGTCTGTGAGCAGGTGGGTGCATGCAGCTAGGAAGCTTGCACAGGGCTAGGGATCACTGAATTAATGATGCTAAATTCCCATCAGGAGGAGAGGAGCAGGAAGTTTGAGTGGCCAACAGGAATAACCCTGACAAGCTAGGGCAAGGCCATGCAGAGGCAGGTGGTTGGTGAGCCTAGCCTGGTGTCTCCAGGCATGGCATGCTTCTGTGGCACACCTTGGAAACAGTACAGGCATCTCAGATTGTGTCCCTCTAGGTTCATATCTACTCTGAAGTATTTCTCTGTCTCCTCTGACCTCCTGCTAAACCAGATCTACTGAGAACACAGTCCCAATGCACCTTGGGGCAACTGTGGCATGACATCAGTGGTTTATTCACAAGTGGGTTCATATGACATAAGCTAATCCACTTCCTGCATGTGCTCTCCCAGAGCTCCCAGGCCCAGGTTTACAGAACTGCCACCATGTGACACAGGCTTTTAAAGCAGGGGGACCAAAATTAAGTAAGGACTTCTCATGTGTCAAGACCTGTGTGAGGTTGTCATGTCATCTCATTAATCCTCTCAACTGTCTTGTCAGATATATGCTCTTGTTTTCACCACTGTTGTGCAGATGAGGAAGCAGAGGGTCACAGAAGTAAAGTGTTATGTCTAAGTTACAGAACTAGTGGTGGCAGTGCTGGGACTTGAAGTCAGGCATGCTTGTCCCCAAAATGCAGGTGTAAATGCTCCTTCCCAAATTTAGGAAGGGAGCAACCTTTTTAATACTGAGGATTGATCCTGCCAAGGAAACTCTACCAACTGAGTTATACCCCAACCCTTTCTTTATTTTGAAACAGGTTCTAAGCTGTTTAGAATGGCCTCAAACTTGCAATCCCAAATTGAAATTATATGCCCTCTGCTCAGCTCAGGGGAGCAGGTATTTCTGCACTCTACTCCCACCTGCCATCCATATCCCCCCTCTCTCTCCCTCCAAGTTCCTCACACTATAAAGCAGCCCTAAGCCTTCTGTCTAGCAAGTCACATCACTCTGTCCATTTCTGTACATGCAAGGCCCCTCACACAGGAAGTCTTCCCTGATTAATCTTCTGCTCATCCACCTTTTTAGTAAGTGTGTTGTTTTAACTGACCCAGGCACTATATTATCTGGGAGAAACAAAGACGAATGAAATACATGTCCTACTGTTGATAAATCAAGGTTCGATGTGGTTGGAGGCAGAGAGACCCACGCACAGGAGTCCCTGCCCCACAGCATGGTCGGGGAAGAAGCAGCGTGGCTCTTGGGTTCCTAATATTACCAGTACTTGCTGCAAACCATGCATGCACTCTAACCGAGCCTCTTCCACCTGCAGCCCTCGCCTGTCCTGCTTTCTACCCGCTTCCACCAGCCTAGATCTGTTTTCCGTAGCATGCCTCTTCTTTCCCCGGAATCACATTTTCTGTCAGATCAAATTCCAGACTTGTTTTCTCGCAGGTGCAGAGATGGATCTTGGAGTCATTCTTATCAGCACCTCCCCATTGATTTGCTTTGAGGATTACAAGCATAATGTGGCAGCATAATATGGCAGAGTCACCCAGACCTGAATTTGCATCTCTGATCTGCTGTGCCTCCTGTGGCTCTGTGACTTTGGAGGAAATTGCTTCACTTCTCTGAACTTCCATTTCCCCACCTCCAAAATGGTGGGGCTTACGATGGCTCCCTCACAGGGCTGTTGTACAAAGGACATGAGATAAAGATTGTACAGTGTCTGGTACAATTTAGACACTTAGCAGTTAGCACTTTCTCTTGATGATTTCTCAGGGATCCATCTTTGTTGATGTGGGTGTTCTTTTCCAGGTGATTGGGAAGCCATTTAATGCTCTGGAAGATGTCATTTGCCCTAAGCATGGTATGCCTGAAAGTGTCACCATCTCCACCCCAAGGCCAGGCTCAAACACACTGCTCACTCTGTTCTGCTTCCTGCCCATGGCCTTAAGGCCTCCCCAAGCCTTTATGACTAAAGCTCTCAAGTGCGCCAGGCACTTTAGGGTGGGATGGGGTACAGGAGAGAAGCCCTAATGGTGCCTTTTACCACTGGGCACTGAGCTTGACAAACCCAACAAATGTCAAGGGCAGTACCAATCCCATCTCACAGAAGAGAAAGCCGAGGACGGAGAGGGGCACTATCTTGCCCAAGCTCCCACAGATAAAAAGTGAAAGAGCTGATAGTTAATCCCAGGCACGTCTAAGTCCAGAGGACGTGGTCCCCGAGCCCGGTGAAGCACTTCAGCAAGACCTCAATAGCGCTTGTCATCACGGCTCCACCTGTGAACACGAAGTGCCTGAGCTGGAGAATGTTCTTTGAGAAAAGCTGCTGTACCATTTCCTAGCATGCATAGCAACTCAACCTGATGGCTAATAAAATGTTTCTACGCAGCTCTTCTTAAGGACCCTCTTTAATTGATAAGACTCCTTTGCAATTAGCACTGTGGTTTATACACAAACAACAGCTATTGCATGGTCCTTAAGAACGCTTTTGTGCTGTTCAGTTGGTTAAGCATTCCCTGCTTCAGTCAGATTTACAGCACCTATGTGCACCGCTCTGGGGGTACACATGGAGGGCACATGGGAGTGGGTTTAGAGTGGGTTTATCCGGCCCAGATTTTTAGGCACTGCCCTAATTGTGTATAGTTATGGTCTTTTTTGTGAAGTGCACAACTAAACATTAAAGAACTTTCCAGATAAATTCATTTGCAAATTAAGCAATTTAACCCCTTATTAGCCTATATGTTCAAATTTTTTGGTGTGGCAGGTTTATTTACTTATGAATGAATGAATGGACGAACGTGGACAAATTGTCTGTTTGTGACACTGAAGCTGCCTCTCTTCCAACCCTGGAGAACTGAGCCGGATTTCTAGCAAAGGTCAAGAGCAGAGTGCAACCTCCTGTCTCTGTACAGAATGTCGGGGGACAGAGTTAGGGAAGCTGAGCTCTCAATCAGTTCCCATGCTAATTTACTACTTAACAAGAGCTAGATACTTGACCTGGCCACCACCAACCCTTAATTAGAAAAAAAAAAAAGTATAAGAAAAACATTCTTTACTAATATGCAGATGGCATTATTATTTCAAACTCAAAGTGGCTTCCATCTACACCTTTTCCTTATTGCCATAAAGAAGTGCTAAAATCAACCATTATAGAAGCGGATTGTTTCCTTGATGCTGATTGGGTTTCACATAAATACCTCTTACAACAACTACCTCCATTTAGTTTCCTGGGTGAACACTTAGCAAATCATTTATTATGAATGGCATACCAGGGAGGGTCGTGAAGCAAGGCTAGGCGTTTCATGACACTTTATGGAGATTTATCCATAGTTGTTTCTTCTTTTCTAGTGAAAATTCCAGAAGCTAATTCACACTCATGGAAACCTGGGACTCTGCCACTGGTTGACCTCAACCCTGGAAGGCATTTCACTTGCTGAGTGGCCTTTGGGAAAGCAAGTGCCACCTCTGTGCTATTTTCTCATTTGTGCTTAATCATTCTTGAGGCCTCCTGCTGCTACTGCAATTTGACATGAGCCTTGACCAAGTCATAAATGTCCAGTTAATGGGATAAAAATGAGTCCAAATCTGGGATTCTGTTCATTAACCCCATGTCACCATCTGCTGGAGCAGTATGAGGGTTGGGTCAGGTGAATTGAGAATCACCCAACACTTATTAAATATGCAGATTCCTGCTCCATTCCTTTTTCATGTCTGCCCCTCCCACTCAGAATCCCTGGGGTGGGGCCTGAGAAGACAATCTCCTTTTAGAAGGTTTCAGACAGCAGCTCAAGACCTCTCCCAGGACCAGACGTGCCCCATCCTGACCAGAGCTCTTCCTGTGGCTCAGGCATGCCAAGCTAGTTTGCCAAGATTTGTGCTGTGTTTCCCTCTGCCTGGAAAGAGTCCTCCGAGCTGGCTTCTTCTATGTCACCTCCCGAGAGAGGCCTTGGCTGGCCTCACTATCTCCACCTCCACCTCCACTCATCTCCTGCTTCCTTTCTGCTCAGTGCTAATCATTTTCAGCAAATTGTCTCATCTCCTTGAAGTATCTATTGCTCCCACCAGAATTTAAGTTCCTACCCTGTCCCTACTCCAGGGACAGCCTGGCTGGCTGGAAGCTGTATCCCCAGGAAGAGTCTGAGGCATATGAGAATTCATGAATAAATGGTCATGTGAGTGAGTGAATTTACCATCTCTGAGCTGAGGATCTGCTCTGAGATCCGAGAAAGTGGACCATTTTTCTAGCCCTGGGGAGTCTGGGGATGGCCCTGAGCCCCATTCATGCCCTCTGCCTCTTAACCCAGTTCATTGTTCCTCCAGCATCCAGGGAAGATGTCACTGGAGCCAGGGCCAGTGCAGGGGATACAAGGGTCCGGGCACCCAGAGAATCTCCGCTGAGGACATTTCACTGGAAGAACCTAACTCCAGGGACTATTGATGAAGTACCCCTTACTTTGTGGTCTACATAATCCTAAGCAGCATGCTCAGGACTAGGAGCTAGCTCGTCCTCCCCCGGCCCATGCTGAGGACAGGGGACACTTCCCATACACGCTCCTCTCCACTCTCCCAATCTGATAGGATCATGACATTGATTGTATGACTTAAATAGTAGGTGTTCAATCAGTGCTTGCTGGTCTGGAATGAGGAATACAATTCAGAGCCCCAAACGGTTCCTTACCCTCAATCCATTTTTTAATAATCAAAAATTAGTTTATAACAGGCCCTCACTTCTACTATGGAATCAGTAGCTTTTCATTTTTATTTCATTCGCTTTAAAGAGACGCAGCTTCCTGTGGTCCCTCAGTCTTGTAAGGGCTGACTCCCTGCCTGCTAGGCAAGGGAGGCCTTTGGACCACGTCTGACCGCAGCCTCTTTTATCCTGAAGGCCTTTGACCTAGCACATGTGTTTACAGACACGGAAGTCTCTCTTACATAAACAAAGAAGGCCCAGTTCAAGTCACCTCCACAGGTGGAAGCAAAAAAGGGACTCAGGCTCAGAAGACCTGGGTTTCTGATTTTATTTCATGTCCCTTCACTTCCTCAAGGGTGTAGGAGTCACCCCCCTGCCACTGGCATTTTCTCTCTAAACCATCTTTACTTCATGTGGTTTTTGTGGGTCTGTGTCCTTCTCCTTTCCTGTGCATCTGCCCCTCTCTCCCCTGGGAAGGAAGTAGAAGAAAGAAACCATCGCTGTTGGTTTTCTTTCTGTCTCTCAATCCCTGGAGCTAACAGCTTCACAAATAAGTGGAAAGGCCCTGCCTGAAGTCAACCATCAACAGACAGCTTTCAACAAAAACTTTATTAGCACCAGCCTGGCCACAGGTGAGCTGGCACTACATACACAAAACAAGAGCGAGAAACAGTGCTACAGTCCTTGCCTGGCGCTGAGTGGAGCTTCCTCTCCCTCTTGTGTTCTCCAAGTGTGGTTGCAACTGCTGCGGAGCTCCGGCTGTCCTTGGCAGCCTTCCTCCCTGGCTGTGCTTAACTAAGCCACCTGGCTACTCACGGGGCCCTCTCGCCCACCCACCTTCTTCCACGTCCCCCTCTCTGTTCACCCCGCTCCTATTTTAAAAAGAGCTCAAGCATGCACAAGTCTGCATGCATGGTCTGCACCTAACTGTAGGTATGTGCTTCAATTCAACTTCTGTATTCTCTAGCTCTTTCGTAATGCCAAACCAAACAAAAATAATCGAATAGGAATTTAAAAAAGAAAATCAGAATTGGGAGAAAGAAAAAAGAAAAATACATGTATGTGCATCTTTTTCTGGGCATCAGTGTGCCTTCTATTACAAATCTGTAACACAAATTTTAACACGTAGACATGAAGGTACAGTGTCTGTGTACCACCCTGTAGGTGTAGTCGCAATAAGGGACTCTACCAGATGCACAGAACACTGTCCCTGCTTCCATGGGACTTTTCATCTCCTGTGTGAGACACTCATGGATATCTTATGTCTGTGTCCCACTTGATGGGACACTCTTCAGCAGGCACTCTCCTGTCTGGTTTCTGTGAGCAAAAGAGGGGTCACTGTTTCCTTGTTGTGAAAGCAGAAGCAGAAGCTCAGAGAGTTGAAGGCCCCTGGCAAGATTAAATTCTGCTTTTCTGAGTCCAGATTGCTGTTGTTTGATTCTTCCATGATTCTAGGCAAGGCCTTCCGCAGACACCCTAAGAGCTGGAACACGAGAAGCAGTTTGGTAATGCCATGGTGACATGGTGACAAGGAGACTTGACCATAGGAAAGGGGAAATCAGTGAGGGCTGGAGGGAGCAGAGAGAGCATCAAGGAAGGAAAAGGGCAAGGAGTGCAGTTCCAGGAAGCTACAGGATAGGGCCAGAGGCCAACTCGGAGGTCCTGTCAGGTGGAGTGTCCTGGTGTCTGTCAGTTAGAGGGTGAAATCATGGCCAGGATTTTAAGAACTTATGGTTGAAGCTCTGAGGATAAATCAATCTCTCTCTCTCTCTTTCTCTCTCTCTCTCTCTCTCCCTCTCTGTATATGCAAATATACACATATATATGTGTGTCCTTTTTTCTGTGTCTAATTATGCATGCAATTTAGCAAGGATTGATTGCCTGCTAATTTTGGCCCTGGCACTTTTCTAAAGCAAGAGGGAGGATACCCATAACTAAGGGACCTCACCTCATTGTTCCCAGAAGCTCAGGCTGAGGAGGGGGCATCAGAGCATCTGTGCCTGCTACAGAGAGTGGTCTGGATTGTGGGTTCTCAGAGGACATGAAATGGAAATGCCCAACTCAACTCTCTGGGCACAGTGAATTTTCCCGGGAAGAAAGAACTCAACAAGTACTGGGAGTTGAATCCCACTCAATCCCATGCAGTTATTCGGCCCATTTCACAGAAAAGGAGACTCAGGCTTAAAGAGTGAAGTAATTGTCTATGGTCCCACTGTCAGTGTGGGCATAAATGTCAGGTGAGAGGCCAGGGTACCTGAGTCTGGCTGCTGTCCAAGGGCTTCTTGCAGCCTGAGACACTAAGGGTAAGGTTTTAGGACCTGTTGTCATTCAACTTCAAGGTTACATCCTGGACCCAACACATCCCAGCTCTGTTACTTGAAGCATGCTGTTTAATCTGCCAAATCTTGGTTTGCCCATCTGTAAGATGGGGATAGTAACAGTGCCCACCTTGGAGGCTGATGGGAAGATGTGATGAGTTGAAATGTATATGCACTAATATGTAATCAAAGCTTGGGGACTATAAACTGTCACTGTTTATAACACTGTTGAAAGGAGACACGGTGGCAAGGCACTACACCATGTGCGCTTGTGAACTGTCCTTAGTTCCCACCCCACCCCTATGCAAGATAGAGAGAATATGGTCATGAATCAGAGGAAAACATGATAGCGGACAGCAAGGGGAATCAATATTCCTAATCCGAGGGGCATCTAGGACCCAGAGGACAAAGAGAGGAGTCTCGCATTGGTTTCAAAGGCCTTTTTTCTCCCTGTGATAATTGGGAGATTTTGTTAAGCAACTCTGGACTACCGAGCTCTCCGGTAGCCCTTGAGTACATAATGTTCATTCAAACACACTCCTATGAGCACTGGTCCAGATTCTACCAGCACTCAGCCGCACCAGTGCTTCCTTCCAAGAGGGACACAGGAGTCAGAGGACTCCTGTAGGCCTCTGCAGACCTAGCCCTGAGTAGTTCTGTAAGCAGTCGCTCTCTCAGCTTCTGTCCCAGAGAAGGGCCAGCTGTCTTCTTCCCAGAGACTCCCCAGCCCTTCATCTCACATGTATTCTTCTGTAAGGGTTGGGCACTGTCTCCACCCAGGGCCAGGTGTTCCTGGAGGGACTTTGTCACACCAGTCACTCATCAGTGCCTTCTCTCAGAGCCCCACCCTCTTTCCCCTAGATCTATATATCTCTGCAACTACTCCAACACAACTCTGAAACCGAATTGCCAGCCACTTCTAAAATAACTATTGATTTCACTGGCCATTACAGAGTATGTCCTTTGTGTAGTCACAGTGCTGAAAACCAAAAGAGATTCAGTGAGGATCAAGATAATGCCTTTCATCCAAGGAGCTGGCAATGAGCAACTCTGATGGGAACACACTGGGCACAAGGGAAGAGGCCTGATGGGGCTGGATGTGTGCAGGAAACTGGCCTGTACATGCATTATACGAGCTGATGAGAGGTCTTCAGCTTCAGTGCTGTTGACATTTTGGGCTGGATAATTCTATGTTGGGGGCCAATCTTGTGCATTGTAGGATTTTTAGCAGTACCCCTGGACTCTACTCACTAGATATCAATAGCACCCCATGGCCCCACTTGTGCCAACCAAAGTCATCTCTGAACATTGCTAAATGTTCCCTGGAGGCAAAAGTCACCAGATCAGAAGCACTGAGTGAATCCTAATACAGATCAGTGGTGTGGGTACAATTTCCTCTCTACTTGACAGCTATTTATTCTTTGATGTGAGATGTAGCTGGGTTAAATCACATGTCCAAGGTCACCCAGATGGGAAGGGGGCGAGGCAGGCTAATCTGCTTCCACTGCTCACAAGCTTGCTGTTCTTATTTCACTGCCCACCTGTGCGTGCTTGGTGCTGAGGGCATGATAATACTCAATAAACCCACCCAAAGCTGGACCATTCCTAACAACAGTTCCTTCCAAATGTAGTGCCCTTCCTGCCACACAACTATTCTTTTGTGTATGTCTTGCTCCCATTTTGTAAACGAGCACACTGAGCCCAAGATCACAGCAGGGGATGACACCAAGTCACAAAGAAGACAAGCCACCAGAAGCTGGGCTTGGACCCACACCTTATAATCCCACTGTCTATGATACTCAGAGAGTTGAACAAACACTGATTAAACTATGCAAGACAGGAAGCGACTTAATATAAAAATGCAAATCCAGGATGATGGATATATTTAGGGGATGAATTATTATGTGATGATATAAAAATAGATCAAGGGAGAGCACAGGAAATTGCAAACCTGACTGCATGAGAGACAGAGAAGGTGCATGGAGAGCATTGGGTACGTGTAATTAACTTTGCTGGAACAACATTCTGAGGTTGCCACCTGACACCCAAACATCCCTGAGTTTCTTCACAGTAACCATGCAGTTACAACTCCTCCCAGGAAGAGGAGTTACAATCCAGCAGAGCTCAGCTTGAAGTTGTGGACACAGAAAACGCCAGTGCTCAAACGCTTTGATGGCCAATCCCGATTCTCACGTGTATGCAGGGTAACCATGCACGTACATGTGTGTCCTGTGACCTGCATGCCCACTGAAATTGAAATGTCCTACTCAGCTCTCTGTGTGCACTGGATTTCCATGGAGAGAAAGGACTCTACATGTACTGGGAGTTGAATCCCATCAGTCTTGTGCAATTATTCTGCCCATTATGCAGATAAGGAGGCTCAGGCTTAAGTCCCACTGTCAGTGTAGGCATGAACTTCAGGGGAGAGTCCAGGGTCCCTGAGCCAGGCAGCTGCCCAAGTGTCTCGTGCAGCCTGAGATGCTATGGGTAAAGGTTGAGGACCTGTTGTCATCAACTGCAAGGTTACATCAGGGACCCAACACATCCCAGCTCTGTTACTTGAACCATGCTGCTTAACCAGTCTTAACCTTGGTTTGCCGATCTGTAAGATGGGGAGAGTAACAGTGCCCACCTCAGAGGCTGATGGGAGGATCTGATGAGATGAACTGTGTAAAGCGCTAATAAGGTCTAATAAAAGCTCACTAAGTATAGGAAACCATTATTAGCACAGTTATTATAATCCCTGCTGTTGTCTGGCATGGAGCTTCACTCTGCAGACTTGCGATCTTTCTTTTGTCCGCATGTCACCCATCCCTTCCCATGCACAACGGGAAGAGTACAGTCTTGAATCAGATGTGAAGCTGAGGACAGAGGAACAGTGGATTTAAATATCTGTGAGTCAGGGTGCATTCAGGGCCCCAGGGGACAAGGAGAGAAGTCTCACAACTGGCTTCAGGGTCTTTTCCCTGAGTCCGTGGGGAGATGGCTGTGAGTCTTTCCACCTTACCAAGTGTTGCCAGAACCTCCTGTGACCACGGAGAGGCTGTGGTTCTCTGTGCCTTCTGCTTTGTGGGAACACCAGTGCACACGCACTTTACAGCCAGGTCTATCTACAACCTGAATGAGCCGTTCCTGCATAGCAGAATCTTGTTTATTTTCATAAGAAACGGTTGTCAAGGGCTCCCTGGGCCGCAGCTGTTTTGCCGCCGTTCTACCTTGAAGCACAATAGCCCTACAACCTTGTGATCCTCTGATAGGGGAGGCATCTGAGGGGCATGGAAATGAATTTCTAGGTTCGTGGTTTTGATGGAATTGTGAGCATTAGGAAATGGTAGGTGGGTGCTTTTCCGGGTCTCAGATGTGCACGTGCCCGAACTTCTGCCAAGCAGTGTTCTGTGTGGCTGAGGAGATGTGAGGGCCCTCTCTGCCTGACCTGGAAAATGGGGAAGTGTTGTCTAGGCTGTCTCAGAGTAAAACGCACAGTCCTTCCAATGTCTTGCTCTCCCAACCCAACTCCTAACACATGGGAGAGCCCCAGTCAATATTTGTCGGACCAATGAATGAGGCTGAAAACAAACTATGGTGCATCTTGATTTTCCAAAAGTGTCCCCAAGTCTTGTAGTCAGCTATGTGTAATACTTCTATGCATTCAAAGCAACAGAGCTCCAGCACACAGTCTTCCTTTATTCAAATATTCACTGGTTTGCTCCCATGGGCCAGGCTCTTGGGAACAATGTGCATTAGGCAGTCATGGTACCCACCCTCCCGGGGTTTGGTGTAACTAATGCTTCTGCACAAATGAGTCCCCGACAGTCACATATTCACTAATATTCCAAGATGAACCATAGCTCTTAAAACTTAATAATTGCATTCTTTGTGTTTCTTACCAAAATGGACCAGAAAGCACTAGCAATTATGTTGGAGCCATCACTGCGAAGCCAATTTGCTTCTAGAGTTACAGTTGTACTCCAGGAACTGGAGCTACACTCCAGAGAGATCATTAGTCGCTGCACACGCATTATTGAGAGCTCGGGTGCCATTACCAGTCCATGATGCCCTCAGTCAAGTGTGATAGCAGGAAATAGGGGTCGAAATAATTAACCTCGCGTGATTTTGGCAGGAATCCTTGCAAAATCACCCATGTGCTCTTAATGTGTCTTTCAGTTGAATAATCTCAGTGCTTTATCAGAGTGTTTCCCTTTGCCTCTCCTCATTTCCCATCCTGCTATCTATTCGCTTTTCTACTCTCAGCTCATATCTGTGACTCTCCTCTATTCCCTTCGCCCTTGCCATGCTCCATAGTGGATGGTTGTAACTAAGGGTCCCCATTGCTGGCACTCTTGCACTCTAATCCTCACTCTAGATAGTAACTGTCCAGAGAAAACCAGAACGTGTCCCTTTGTGAAGACTTCTCAGCTTTACTTCAATTAACTCATTTTCATCGATCTCAGGACTCCCTTAGCTACCACATGAAATCCAAAGCATCCATTTGGCCATTCAGTGCTCAAGGCAGTCTCCATCCAGCCAAGGAGACAAATGAGTGGGACCAGTATGGGTTTGGGAATCAGTTCTGAGTTTAAATACTGTTTCCAGTATTTGCTCTTGGAGATGGGCCCTTGAGTAGAGCCTGCACGGAATGATGGTAATGTTTACCATTAGCGAGGAGCAAATTGGGTAAGTATGGATATTTTTATCACAGTATGGGGTTGGATGAGCCTTAATTTCATCTCTTCATCCAGCCATCCCTCCCTTCATTCAACAAGCATGAAATGACCTCCAATGACATGCAAAGTGTCTGTTCAAGTTTTGGAACTGGTATAAGCTATTTCACTAATTGGAGTATAATGAATGATTAAATAAATCACTTAATACTTTTCTCCTAGTCAGTATAAATCCCAGATTTTCCCTTCTTCTTGATGTGAATGTGTTTCTCATGTCTTCACCCCATATCGGTGAGCTCCTTGGAGAATCAAGGTGGTCTTTTCAGACTGTGGATGCAACGCTTCTCCTCACCACCAGAGGGCACTGCTGAGGAAGGGTCTCGTGCAGGTTCAGATCTGCATAGTCCAGGGCGTGCAGGTGCTGGCTAAGATCATTGCAGGGGTCAAGGCTACAGCCCCTTTAGTTCACAGGCACACAAGCTCAGGAATTGTCCCTCAGGTCTATATGGCATGTCAGGAGAACTAGATACTGAGATGTTTCCACACTCAGTTGCCTGCTGAGTTTCAATCAGGCCTTTCCCTCCTACTTGGCCCCTTCTCTCCAGCCCAAGACTTCTAGGGATGGCCACTTTGCTGATCCCCTCATCACATGCTTCTGGGGTCAGAATTTCCCTCTTGCTCCTTTTCTGCCTTGTGCATCTATGGGATCCCTTTGCAGACAAGTCCACACCTTCCCAGGCCCCTGCACAACAAGGAGAGAAATGATTTCTGCCAAGTCCCCAAAAACTCTTCAACCATATATACACAATGTCCTGTCCCCACCTTCTTGCAGTAAAATTGGTACCACCCGTGAAAGACGGTCTGATCCATGGGTGTTGCTGTATCACCGTTCATGGATAAATCTCTATGTTCTGATCCCTAAACAATTATAGTTGCATCTGACTGCATGCTTGATCTCAGTTATTTGAAATACAACCAATATAAAGCCCTTAGAAGCCTGCAATCAAAGGAGAAGTTAAAACAGAAACAAATAAATAAAACCCAGCAACGAGGTCATTTCATACCAGGAATGACGGAACAGCCCTATTTGATTAATCCAGTTTCACTCTATCAGATTAAGAAATCTGAGGTTCCTGAAAACTATGAGGAACCATAAGAAGATAACCAAGAAGACATGTGAAGGACACAGCAACCTTGAGCATCCAAAGGCTATTTGAAGTGCCTCTACCGTCACCCCCATCCCTGACACCCCACTAGGAGATGCTAATCCTTCCTAAAGTCCTAGGGAGGGATGAAGCTTATGAGTTAGCTAGGCTGCAGGGAGGACAGGAAAGGGACCAATTTCAAAATCAGTCTCCCCTTTCTCTTCTTTGCACGTTGGGAGTAAATACAGAATTTAGGAAGGGAAGGGACTTGCACCAAGGTAAATATGTCCCCCACTTCCTAGTTAATTCCCTTGGAGAACACAGGCCTGAGGTGCTTCAGCCTTACCCTGTGCGCTGCCTTTGCGTCCTTTCCAGGGGGATGTGGCTGCCACGCTGTGCATGCTCCCAGTGGGGGAGAACGTGAGAGGGAGGGGCTCACGGGTTTTGAATAAATAAAGCAGATGCGGTTGAGCAACTGTTGAAATATGAGGAAATTGCTTCCAGCAGTTTAAAGTCTTGGCTTGACTCATAAGTTAACCTTGAATATAGTTTTCAAAAATCATTAAGTCTCCAAAGCCTTCATCTCTAGCGGTGATTAGCAATGATGCAGTAAGTAGGAAGTTAATATATTTATTTATAAGGAGGCATGTAACGCATGAAGAATCTGTTCACCCTGCACTCACTTAGTGAGTACTTAACTGGCTGCTAGCTCAGTAACCAGCACCACGCAGAGCTCTGGGAGATACAAGGGAGCAAGCACAGCTCCTGCCTGCCAAAGAGCCTGACAACTAATAACAGGAGGGACGAGGCATCAGCATTAACGGAACACCACTGCATGCCAAGTACTGTGCTGGGAATTTCTGCAGCCTTTAACCCTTACCCTTGAATATTTTGAAATATTTTTAAATGAGCACTTTAAACAACTATGCTGGGGAAAAAAAACATAAAATGAGACTATACAAGCCACCCTACAAATTCAGGACCTTCTACATGAGTGGCATTGTTCTAAGTGCAACACACATGTCCACCCATTTAATCCTCACAATGGCCCTCTGAAGGAGGCTGTGTTGTTACCAATGAAGAAACCGAATGTCAAAGTCACACAGCCAGAAAGAGGGCATTCATTGCTCTTAACTTACATGCTAGAGTTTCCCATTCCCTCCAAATCCCCCAGTCCCCAGCCAAAGAAATGTTTGGTTTTTCTGTGACTTTGCCACTAAGTCTGTCCGTTACTAATGATTTGGGGAAGAAGTTAAAGGAGTTAAAAGAAGGACTGAAGAAGAGGTGGAGGAGCAGGAGACCTAAGTGGAGACCCTACGCACAGGATTCCTCTAGTGCAAACTTCGAGTCGAGTCATGCATCTTCACGACTCAGGATTGGCATCTGGGGTTTTGAGATTACAAAATGCATAATGATCCTCACATAGCTGCATCTTCTTTGTGGGGGTAGGGTGGCCCTGTCAAAACCAGAGGTAAGGATAAAATGAATATAAAATATGATGTTTTCATCTCAGTCTCTGCTCCTATCTACCCTATCCAGCTCCTCCCAAATCTCCCCAAGCAATGGTTCAACGAAACTCATGAAGCTTCCCAGTTGCCATGGAAATGCAAGGATACATCTAACAGGAAGTAAGAATGGAAGAAGATGATTCTGTACCTTCCCCAGGCAACTCCTGAGCAAGTCCTCTAATTACCCTTTGTATCCAGAGTCAAAGATTTCTCTGGTCATAAAAATACCCCTGTGCCTTCCAAAATCCTCGGCCAGCCAAGCAGGTCACCTTGTTTTCAGCCAGCATCGCCACAGGTCCTCTCTACAGAGCTAGTTGGTTCCCCTCTCTCAGCTCAATTCTTTTTATAAGATAGTAATTTGGAAACACCTGGTGAAATTGGAACCAGAGCAAGAAAGGGGTTTCTCCAATGTGTACAAAAAGCCATTCGCTTCTGCAGCAAACTCATAGCAGCATCCGCAGACAGGACGTGGGGAAAGAGTCCATCTTCCCACTGTCCTAAGAGCAGGGTGCTGGGGACCAGCCGCCTGGAAATAGTCCCCTTTGTGGTGGGATGGTCGCAATCAGCTATTTTCATCCCCTTTCTTCCTAGGTCTGTCGATCTCATAGGGAATCTGGGCTCTGAAGATTAGTTTCACAAGGAGGCAAAGAAGAAGATGGTGGACCATCATAGAGGAAATGGGCAAGGAGACAGCAGAAACGTTGAAGAAGACTCGGACAAGACTGAAAAGGGAGCCAGGATGGTGGGAGGAGGGGAGGTAGGGGGCCAACCGGGCATCTGAAAGCCTGACCAGCCCTGGGTCTCCTATTTGCTGTGTTCTTGAGTGACATTCATCAGTACTTAGAACTCCACTCTTATTTCTGTGGAGACCTCTTCCATCTCTGACATTTAGCGTTTTTAGGGACAGAGTGATAAGACACAAGTTGACGAAAAAATGTCCCAAAGTTGTTAGAGAAACCCACAGAGAAGTAGGGACTTGGACTCTGATAGTCAGGTGAGGCGGACACTCCTTCCCACGCCTTGCTAAAGACCAAAAAAGCCTCTTCCTGTTTTGTGTGTTAGTCCCGTACTCCCTTAGCATGCATTTAAACTGTTTGTCTAACTGTCTGGTTCTTAATTAGGTGTGTAACTGGGGAGTCTGAGACGATGAATAAATGAGCAAAAAGTCCCCAAACTTCATTTCTGTGATTGCTTCCAACTTCCTCCCACAGATTGTAAGTAGCCAGACTGGATTTTTTGCTGTTTTTCTACAGTCATTTCCTTTCCCACTTCATTTGTAATTCAAATATTCAAGGGTCAAGCATTTGTGCCCTTATTTAAGCCACCAACTGGAAAACAATCGTTGTCCCCCATACCTCAGCTAAATACAGGCACAGATAAGAAACAAGCGTCCATTTCAGAGGTACATATAATGCCCACACATGGCTCCACCTTGAATTTAATTTAAGCCCCGAGCTTGACTTTGGTGTTTCCCGTTTATCTGGGTCTGTCATACCTGTACGAAGCATAGGGCTCTAGCCTCAGCGTGCTGAGAAACTGGATCCTCTACCCTACAGTTGAGGGTAGACTTTACAACCAAGCAAGCCAGCCTGTGCCAAGCCTTCTGGGCTTTCTCCTGTCTCTACAAGTTACAGGCTCCCTGAGCAGTGCCCCAACCCTTGCATCATGTCCCCTGATGCCAGAGGCTCACAACTGCCCCAAATAGACCTCCTCTCTTCCTTCTGTCTGTTCTCCAACCTGTAATTAAAAAGGTTTATTTGCACGCATCTTCATTTATTATTTTTCCTAAGCTTTTGCCAAAATGGATATCTTCATTCTACAGAAAAGATCAAGAGAGAGAAGAAGGGACTTGCCTAGGATCATGCAAACTGATAGGTCATAGCTATAAGCATTTAAACTGCAAGTTGGACCCCCCAGCCTGTGCCTGTGCTCTCCAGCACTCGGCTTCCAGATTGTCAGGCTCTGGTTGGCAGGGGGCATGCAATGGAGGTAGAAGAAAGTGGGTTGGGAAGAAAAATGTGCTAGAGGAAGAGAGGTTGCTTAATCTGTCCTGTGGTCTTTCCTTTCTGGGCTGGGGGTGTGCAGTATTTATCCCTCACATGCAGAATTTTCACAGTCATAATAAAGGTCAGAGGGGAGAAAGAGTTATTGAACCCTCAGCGGTATCCAGTTGCACTTAGCCTGATGTAAAGAGTCCACTGGAATCTATTTGGGATCAAAATGCAAGAGCTTCAGTGGTTCTTTTTTCCTTCTTTCTTTCATCTTATCTCCCCCAACAAGACAAAAACACACGGGCAAGTTTGAGTGTCTTCTGACCCATTTCCATCCCCTTGACCTCTGACTGTCCCGATTGCTTCCAGTGCTTTCCATGCATAAATGACCCGAGCTGGAATAAGCTCTGTCACTCTGCGGCTTTTTATTTTATTTTACTTTATTAATTTATTATTTATTAGATGATATAGGATTACAATTGAGGGGGAAACATTATCAAATATTCCAGAACAAATGAATATATACTTAGTTATCTAGGGCTAATGCCATATCATGGATGCCCAGCTTGGGTTCCCCATGTTGCTGTTCCCCTATAAGAACCGCTGAGTTAAATGGATATCTCGTGGAGGTCAGATATCACCTTCTGAGATGATTCCTCCATATTCCCATCCTCCAGTCTCCTAGGTGATTTTCCTAAGCCCTCCCCGCACCCTGTCCCCCAGCCTACACCTCCAAGTATCCTAGAGAGTCATCTCCCTGTTGCGTTAAGAATCATACAATTTGAAGTTATTATTAGCTTTGCCGTCTAACACACTGCTTCCCGATGTATTCTAGCTTCCACAGATGAGAGAAACCATTCGGCCCTTGAGTCTCTGAGACTGGGATACTTCACTTAGCATAATTCTTTCCATCTCCATCCATTTCATCTCAAAAGCCATAATATCATCTTCTCTAATGGCCGAGTAGTATTCCATTGTATATATATACCAAAGTTTTTGTATCCACTCGTTGAGTGAGGGGCATCTGGGTTGGTTCCATAGTCTAGCTATAGTAAATTGAGCTGCTATAAACATTGATGAAGCCACATCACTATAATATGCTGATTCTAACTCTTTTGGGAAAATATCCAGGAGTGGGATAGCTGGGTCATAAGGTGGTTCCATCCTTAATTTTTTAAGGATTCTCCGCACTGCTTTCCCACTCTGCAGCTTTCTGGTGTGAGCTTTCCCATCTCCGATTTTGGAATCCCTTTGGATAGACTCACATTCCTCTTTTGAAATCCTCAAACCTATTCTCTTTAATTAAAACAATAAATATGTGTTCTGTAGTAGCATTCAGAGGGAGCGACTGGGGGCTTTAAGGCATAGAAGAAGACAGAAGGGATTTTGAAAACAAACGAACTCCCCAGGCTGGTGCTTGCCAGCTCTGCAATGTACCTGTGTGGGGAACCAATGGGGATGTTGTTACTGGGTCCCCACCTTTTCCTCCTCCCAACGTGACAATCCCTGGCCAGCTTTTCATTCATGTCCACCCACAGCGAGCAGTCAGGCTGAGCTGCCTGCATTGGACCTGGGAAAGCTGCTGCTCTTTAAAAAACACCTTTGAATAGATACCTGTTTAGTTTTTCTCCCCCCAGTACTTGAAGGAACAAGCCTGGCTGAGTAGAAAGGGTTCTGATATTTTTGTTCTAAGGATGCTAAGGACACCACCTAAAAACAATCAAAAAGGTAAAATACTATTTTAATTGTGACAGCAAGGAAGGAAATTGCCAAAAGTCCCCCAACATCGAATTATGTATTATATCTGCCACCAATTAAAGTCTGGGTGGAGAGCCGGGAATCTCATGCTGCCTCAAATCTGTGGTAGGAAAAACTAAATTAATACCCAGAATGCTTTGCGTGGAGAGGCTATATCTAGGGTATCCATAAGCCATGTGAGAGAGATGCTGTAGAGAATGAACTGATGCAAAACTGAGAAGCAGAGCAGCTTTGAGAGCAAGGATGGCAATGCATGTTTCCGGCTAGCATAAATGGCTAGCATTAATAAAAAAGAAGACGGGTTGGGGCGTTGGCTGAGCAGTTACACAGCTTGTCTGGCACATGTGAGGACCTGTGTTTGAACCCCAGCACCACATACAAAACTAAGTATAGGGAAAACAAAGGCCAGATGGAAAAATAAATAAAATCGATTAATAAAATTGATTTTCTCCCTCTCTTGCTGTCTAAAGAAAATAAAAAAGAAGAAAGAAAAAAGGGTGGGGATGTGGCTCAGTGGTTAAATACCTGTGGGTTCAATCCCTGGTATGAAAAAATAGAAATAAATTAAAAATGAGGTCATATAATATTGATGGAGAATTAAATTGGACGACTCCGTTTCTGCCTTTAAGACTTGTATGAAGTTGTGGGAACAGAGACTGTCTGGGATTAGGGAAAGGACAGACAGAAAGATCAATGGGGCAGAGTGAATGCCCAGAAATAGAGGCATGTAAACACAGAAATATAGAGAGGCACATACATATAGCCAACTGATAGCGGAGCAAAAGCAATACAACAGAGAAAATACAGTCTTCTCCACAAATGGTCCTGGAACAACTGGACATACAAGGAAAATGAGTGCAGACACAAACCTTAAAT
This sequence comes from Aplodontia rufa, assembly GCA_004027875.1. Lineage (NCBI taxonomy): Eukaryota > Metazoa > Chordata > Mammalia > Rodentia > Aplodontiidae > Aplodontia > Aplodontia rufa. The sequence goes on from PVKS010003947.1 coordinate 93,036, forward strand.
CCTTCCCCCAAATTAGCTCAAAATGGATCGCACGCGTAACTGTAAAACAAACTATGAAACTCTGTAAAGATAACACAGGACTAAAACTAGATGACCTTGGACTTGGTGACGACTTTCTAAATGTAACATCAAAAGCAATTTAGGGAAAAAGAATCAATAAGTTGGACTTCATTAAAATAAAAAATATCTGCTCTGTTGCTCTGGGAAAAACATTGTCAAGAGAATTAAAAAATGAGCCACAGTCTGAAAGCAAGCATTTGCAAAAGGTAGATCTGATAAAGGACAGTTATTCAAAATACTCAAAAAGTCTTAAAATCAACAAAATGAAAGCAACCCAATTTTAAAATGTGTCAATGACCTTACCACAGACGCCTCACCAAAGACAGGTGATAAATAAGCACGTGAAAGGACCACCAGGGAAGTGCCTATTAAAATAACGACAAGATACCCTAGTCCACATTTCCTAGAATGGCCAAAATCCAGAACACTCCCAACATCAGAGGCCAGCGAAGACGCAGAACAAGAGCCGCCCTTCTCCATCGCTGCTGGAGTACAGAACGGCACGGCCACTTTGGTAGTAGCTTGATGGTCTCTCAGAAAATTTAAAATGTTCTCTCCATGCAACCCAGCAACTATATGCTTTGGGATTTATACAAAGGAGTTGAAAATTTATGTCCACACAGAAACCTGCATCCAGATGTTTAGAGAAGCTTTCTTCAGAATTGCCAAAACCTGGAAGCAGCTAAGATATCCTTCAACAGGCAGGTTAACCGAGGAACATGCAGAAGATGGCGTATTACTCAGCCTTAAAAAAGAAAGGAACTGTCAAGCCATGAAAAGATCCGAAGGAAAGTTAGATGCATAAATGCTAAGTGAAACTGAAAAAGCAAAGAGACCATGTGGCTCCAACTACATGACATTCTGGAAAAGGTCAAGCTATAGAGACTGCAAAAAGAGTAGTGGTTTCCAGGAACTAGGGCAGAGCACAGAGGAATTTTAGGGCAGTGAAACTGCTTCGCGTGCTACTCTAAGGGCAGACGCACTTCATTCACTTGTGCAAACCCATGGAACATACATCTCCAGCAGTGAACCCTAACGTAAACTATGGGCTTTAGGTGATAAAGATGTGACCGCTGTAGGTTCAAAACTTAAAAACCATGCACTTTTGCAGAGGAAATCTCTTATGTGTATTTCAAAATAGTTTTAAAAGATAAAATCTACTAATAAAATGAGACTGTTATTGGAGAACAAGGAAAAGGAGGAGAGGGAAAGAGAAGGAGAAGAAAAAGGAGAGGGAAAGAAAGAGGGAGAAGGAAGAGAAAGAGGAGGAGGAGGAGGCGATAAAGAAGGAAGTCTGCATTCAGAGACGAATGCAAACTCCATCTCATTGTGCCAGGCCCGGGCATTTACACTTCTTTAAATACGCATTATTTTATTTTCTCTCTATTTTACGTACAATCGAATTGATAGTTTTAGAGATCGGAACACTCTAACAAGGTCAAGAAATTAATATTAAGCATTTTAAGCGGGTGGATGTGGCACACATCTGTAATTCCAGTGACTCTGAGGACTGAGGCAGAAGGATCTCAAGTTCAAGGCTAGCCTGGGCCATTGTGCAAGCCTCTGTCGAAAAAAATAAAATAAAAAGGACTGGGTTTTAGCCCAGTGGTAGAACACCCCTGACTCCAATCCCTAACCCTCCAAACAATTAAAATGAAATAAAATGATAATTTTGCATGTGGTACCGGGGATTGAGTCTGGGTGTTCTGCCACTGAGCCACATCCCCAATCCTTTTATTTTTTGTTTTGAGACAGGATCTCGCTAAGTTTCCCAGGCTGGCATTGAACTTGTGAACCTTCTGCCTAACCCTCCCAGGTTGCTGAGATTGCTGAGATCGCAGGTGTGCACCTGGCAAAAAAACAAAAACCAGGTGCTCTGACGTCAAAGCCCACGCTCCTGCAATTGCACCATTACCACCATCACATCTTTGTCTTCATCATTAATGTGTGCAGAGCTCCCAGATGTGTTATCATTGTAAATATGCAAATATGAAATTTTCTCATTTCTCACAATTCTGCTTTGTAGTGTTAAAAAAAAAAGTGCTCAGGGGCTGGAGTGGTGGCTCAGTGGTTACAGCGCTTGCCCAGCATGCACAAGTACACAGGTTCAAACCCCAGCACCCACGTATGCAGCTAAGTGTCAGAGCAATGAAAGCTATGTGTAAAGCTCAATAAAAATTGATTCTCTCTCTCTCTCACTGTCCTTCTCTCTTTAAATAAAAAAAAAAAAAAAACTGAACAGCCCCCTCCACTGTCCACATAGGACACATCTGGTAAGCCCCAGAGCCCAGTTTCGGATTCCTTAATTCAAATCCTGCTCATCTACCATTTCTCACCACTTCCAGACAGAGCCTGTGCTTCCACTAACTGGCTAACAAATAAGGTTTCCTCCCTTGGATTTGGCCTCCTCTTTGACAAAATGAACAGTTTGTGCTAAATGATTTAAGATTCCTTTCCAATCTAATCTGACAAACTGATCTAATTTCAGAGCAGCAGCTTGGAGGGAATGTTTTTGCTTTGGGTTTGTATTTCTGAAATAACCTGTCTTCTCTCTTCCCAGGAGAGCAGCAGTAAATATACAGATGGATAGGGAACAAAAGAACCTACAAATCCTGAAAAATGAAATCGTGTGGCACAAACGGGGTTGTTCTGAGGGAAAGAATAAAGCAGCATTTTGCCTTTTCACACAGCTGTCAGTCAGAGCTCCATCCTGGCACACGCTCAGAATAGCTGCTCTATTTAACCCAAGGAGACAGAGGGGACAGTTTGGAGCTCAGCATAGTGACATCCCATAACCTATATGCAGACCTCTGGGATGCCCTCCCCTGACCTCCAGGGACCCAGTCAATCAGCAAGTCACACGAATTTCACCTGTGGAAGAACTTCCAGTTCCCAGCCCCATTTCCCATGCTCTTTGTCCAGACTCTCATCACCTCTACCGGATGATGCGTAATTTATTAATTGCCTCCGCGTGTCACATTACAGCCCCGCCCAATGCTGTTAGGTGTCTCAGTCCATCTTCTGCTGGGGTAACAGAACACTCCAGATTGCGTAACTTAAAAACGACAGCAGTTGATATGGCTCACAGTGCAGGGGGCTAGGAAGTCCAAGAGCTTGGCACCGATGTCTAGCCAGGGTCTCCGTGCTGAGTCACTGCATGGCAGAAGGACAAGTCAGAGAAGGCTGCACTGGCATTCTCAGATGCACACCCGCTCCATAATCTATTCAGGAGGGCAGCACCCTTCTAAACTAATTGTCCCTCAAAGAGCCCACCTGTTTTTTATTTTTTGCACCAGAAATTGAACCCAGTGGTGCTTAACCACTGAGCCACATCCCCGGTGCCCCCCCCACTTTTTATTTTTTATTTTGAGACAGGGTCTCCCTAAGTTGCTTAGAGGCCTCTCTAAATTGCTGAGGTTGGCTTTGAACTTGTGATCCTCCTGCCTCAACCTCCCAAGTCGCTGGGATTACAGGTGTGCACCACCACACCCAGCCAAGGCCCCACCTTTACATACCATTGTTACAATGGCGTCATGAGTTTGGGGGGGATATTCAAGTAATCACATAAAGTAGTGTATTTCATGTACAAATCTGATCATGATGCGCTCCTATACTAACCACCTTAAATGATAAATGCTAGTCTAACCTTAACCCACGTGCCCTATATTCCTCACTTAGCCCCCTTACTCGTCGCTCTGACTGGACTCTCCTGCAGTCTTACGTCACCGTTTTGTCTTGGCCGGTTGATCACTCCCGTGGCTTGAAAGCTCTAGAACTGAAGAGGCAACATTTTATTTAGTTGGTTTTGCATTAATTGCCTTTCCTGGGCTGAAGTTCCCTAGGCAAAAGGAAGAGAACTAAACACTTAAATCCTAGATGAAAGAATGCTTGGTATGGATCAACACCCACAGAAGACTGGACTATGCCAGGACTTTGCTAAGCGAATCAACACACGCCCAAAGGAACGAATGAGCGAAGTCAACAGCCCAGAAGCACCGTCTAACGAAATTTGGGAAAGGATTTGATGAGACCATTTCCTAAGAGTTGATGAGGTATACTCAAGAAACATAGGTTCAGTGCCATTTGGCCACAGGCTGCCATAAAATCAAGCAGAAAACGCAAGCAACGGCGACACAGGGCTTCAACACAAGGCACCTGCGTTCTGGTGGTGAAATCAGTATTCACAGCCATGAATTAATTTTAAAAAAGAATTCAATATACCACAAACTAAATGATGGGATTAATAAAATGCAAATCAAGACTCCAAAGGGATTTTTGAGAAACCTTGACAGAATGAAGTTAATCTGAGCAATCTGAATCAGAATCCCAGCATGTTTAATTGATAGTCCGAAACTAAAATTTATGTGAAAGTGAGAAGGGCCAAGAATGACCAAGGCAGCTTTGGAGAAGAGTAAAGTTAGGGAGGTTATATCACCGGTTAGTAAGGTTTGCTTTAAGGTTTTAGTAATTGAGACATTGTGGTATTTGCATAAGAACAGATGAGCTGATAAATAGGAAAAAAATAGAGAGTTCACAAATATCCCTCTCTATATTTTACAATGATTCATATTGCCTGTCCATTTCATTCTGTTCTTTTCCATTAAACTTTATGTCTGTGAGAATCATCCATATTGTTAAGTATAGTCTTAAATCATTCTCGTTCATTGCTATATAGTATTCCTTTGGGGAGTGTACACTGGAGAAAACTCAGTCATTCCAATAAAATGGTTTTGGTCAACCAGGTATCCATTCGGAAAAGTAAATTTTGTCCCTCTACTTTACCTTACGCACAAAATAAATTGCAGATGGATCAGATATATAAATGTAAAGATTAAAACTGTTAATCTTAAATAAGAAAGCGTGTTTGTAATACTGGAGAAGGCAACGAGTTTTTAAACATGTTACAAAAAGTTATTAACTATAAAAGATTAGATTATATTAGAATTTTAGGGATGTCATCAAAGGTCACAAAAGAGTATAAGAGCAATTTAAAGAGTAACACAATGAACACAAACCCTGAACGTAGATGAAGACCTCCTACAAAACAATTTTAAAAAGCAATAAAAAGGAAAGAATGAGCAGAGAGCTAATTAGAGGGGATACCCTAGTGACCAATCAAGCTATGAAAATGGGTTCTGCCTAACGAGTTATCACAGAAAAGCAAATGCAAACAATACCAATCACGCCAGAATGCCTAAATAAAAGAGAAAAAGACCAAGCGTCGGCAAGCGTGG
>PVKS010003948.1:0-98393 GCA_004027875.1 Aplodontia rufa
ACAATGACCTTGCAGCCTTTGAGGGTAAATGGATGGTTATGGAAGAGATCATGATGAGTAAAATCAGCTTAACCCAGAGATCTAAGGGTCGATTGTCTCCACTCATAGGTGGAGGTGGGGACTAGACCCTGGACAGTGAGAAAGCTGGTCTAGTAACATGAGTTAAATCCAGATAAGATGTAATGCTTTACAATCTAATTCTTTTTTTTAGAATTATAAAGGGAAAGGGAAGGGAGGGATAAGGGAGGGTAATTGGGGGGGGCACTCCTGGAGATAATTGCAATATCCAGAATATTTACACATTTTATACACATTTTATATTATTTTGTTAAAATCGTGTAAGGTTGTTCAAAAATAATAATAAAAAAATAAAATAAAAAATAAATAAAATAAAATAAGCTGCGGAAAAAAAAATGTTGATCTATAAGTAGAAGAGTGATTATTTAGAGATATGGAAGTGTTTTTTGTACATCGGAGTGGAAAAAGGAAAGTTAGATTTGATTAGTGCACACTGCATGTATGGAAATACCATCCTAAACTCCATTAACATGTACAATTAGTATGTGTCAATGAAAATAAGTTTTAAAAATAATGAACTATCTTTAGCCCACCAGAAATACCTATTATGAGAAAATTTCAAGGACTTATAGGCTACCTCCCAGGATCTGAAGTCAAAGACTATCCACATTCTTTATTATACAATAGCTTTAGACCATCTAAAATAAAACATGAAAACTGAAATTATTTTTATAGTCTGGAATTTCCATTCATTTGTCCATTTTAATGATATGATCATTAAGAAAGGACTTAAAGAATTTATAATTCATGTACACATTAGAAGTCAGGGTGATACAACTTAGTGGACAGCATCAATTTCCTTTTGGAAAAGTCTGTTAAAGTTTATCCATACAAGACAAATTGGAGTCAGAAAATATTTCTAAATTAGATTTACAACAAATTCATTTGAAAAATGTTTCTGAAATTGTGCTAGTTTGAACAATTAAACTTTAATGATCCTTCTGATAAAGCTGATGAATGGTTTGTGAAATCTTGCTTATATCAAAAAAATTAGATTAAATAGACAAAGTAATATTTATTTGTTAGAAATGCTAACTTCCTATTATTTGGCATTTCTTACTGATTTAAAAAATTTAAAATTCTTAGCATTCATAATAAATGGTCTCTTTTTTGCTTATAGTTAAACAGTAATTAAGTCTTGATAAAAGTTTCTGCCTACACTTATAGTTATTGTAAATAACCAGGCAATATAAGTCAATTTTATCAATATAGATGGTATTATTCAGAAAGTCTGGGGTGGAGTATAACTTCTAGGAAAGAATCAAAGTCTCTGTGGAACTTTAATCCCCAAAACCTTGAAAAATTATAAGATTAGAAGAGAGTAGAGCAACAGAGTGCTTCAAATAGTGTATAAAAATCTCTGGTGATGAGAGGATTTCTATTTCTAGTAGAGTGGCAAAATACTCTGAATAATCATCCTTCTAAAAATAACAGATGCTGGATAGAGTGGTGAAGGAGCTGACAAGAAATTTAAGAAATTCAGAGGCCAAAAGCAAAATGAATACAGAAACCCAAAGATATATGGTATATTCTCCTTGGATTTATTCAAAAGTCTTTGTACCTGAGCTCAGTTTGCACAGCTCAGGCTATTGGGAGTGGGAGACAGTCCACAGCCTACCAAAGAATTGAATAAAAATCTGCTCTTCAAGGATCTAGACACAAATAGCTGTACCAGCAGTGTGAAGTTAAACTGGAAATAAAAAGGGAACGTCAACATTAACAACAATCCAACTTTCCCTCACGTTGAGTCAGCAAACTAGTCCCTGGGGCCAAATCTGCCTTTCACCCATTTTATGTGAGTCATGAGCCAAGAGTGGATTTTGCATTTTTAAATGGTTGTGAAAATGGTTGTGATGCATGAAATTCAAATTTCAATGTCTATTAATGTCTATAAATAAAGTTTTGTTAGCATACAGTCATGCTCACTTACTATGTATTGCCTGCCACTGCTTTCATACTACAAGGTGAACTAAGTAGTTGCAAAAGAGACCCTAATCCCTATAAAACCTAAAATATTACTTTCCAGCTTTTTAGAGAAAAAATTCACCAGCCTTTGGTTTAGGATTTATAATGGTTACAGATCATTCAAGCTTTGTTCAGGTGTAGTCCATATCTCTCACCTACGTGAGTGAGTGAGTGTGTGTGTGTGTGTGTGTGTGTGTGTAGATAGATAGATAGATCTGACTTGTATCCAAATAAACAAATCCTGCTACTAAAATGTAAGAAGCCAATCTACAAAAGAACTTGAATAACACTCCACCAGAGATTTATTCATGCCTAATAAGCATAGGAAATTATACGTAGTATTTTATCTAGAGAAATTTATATATATATATATATATATATATATATATATATATATATATAACCATTGAAAGACTTGCACAAAGTGTTTGTGGCAGTTTCACTCATAATAACCCCCAACTGGAAACAACATAAATATTCACTGTGAAAGAACAAATTTAAAGATATTGATTTTATTTGCAATTCTAAAATGTGACAGTACTTCTCTCCTTAAAATATAATAAATGTTTCAGTGAACTTGTCAGAAGAGGTTATTTTAATAAACAAGGGCTGAAGAAAGCATAAACAAGCAAAAAACAAAAGGGGACTGATTATTTCAAAGTTACTTTCTTTGTAAGCTGAAGATAAGAGACAGAACAATAGAAAAATGACTGGTTAACAGTTTACTTCAGGTTACTTTTTTTGGTAAGGATTAAAGCAGAGAGAACTTCATTATCATGCCAATTATAACTACACTGTTTGGGAAATGTAGCTGTTTTTCCTTTCTACTGAATTCTTGGAAGGTTAATTTGAGATTGGTGAATTTGAGCATGGATGTCTTATTTGGATATTTAGCTTGATCTGTTGATGCTTTTATAATTTTTATTTAACACCATCAAAAGGGGAATTAATATAAAAACTGAAAGTCACACAATAAAAGACTGTACTATAAGCAATTTAAACATGAATTAATGCACATTGAACATACACATTGAAAGACAAGTGGATATCACAAACATTGATCAAAAGAAGAAAGACACAAAGGAATAAATACTGTTTGATCTATGGACTAATAGATTTCTATGGGGCATGAGAGTTGGCAATAATCTTGATTCATTGCTGGTTGCAAGAATATACATTTTCAAAACCTATCCAATGTTACAATTTGAATCTGTGAATTTCATTGTATGAATTTACTAAACAAAAACTTAGTATATCAAAACATAATCAAAGCATTCCTAAGACTAACTCAGAGCAAATCTTTTGTTAAACATTTCAGTTGTTAATACTATAAGGAATGAAGAAAAGGAAGGAGATAAAGAAAAGAGAGGAGAGTGGAGGCTCAACAGTAACACAGGTTTATTCTGGACAAACCTGTAGAGGGGGGCCTCAGTGGGGACAAGACCCACCTCAGCCTTCAGCATACAGTCTGGGGTAGATACAGAGTACAAGAGGGAGAAGAGGATTGGGCCTTGCTAGGGAGTTTTCAGGGAAAACTCCTTTTCTTATGATGATGGAGTATTTAGGATTTCTTTGCATGATGGTGGAGTACTGTCTGTGGTTTAGAGATAGTTGGAGTCTAGTGTTTAGGGATAGGTGGGTCAGGGGTTTAGAGATAAGTAGATTGGAGTGACCTTAGGGTGGTTCTTGTTCTAAGATGGAGGATAAGTTTCAAAATGGTGTTGCCTAGGTCAAGCCAATGTAACATTCCTGCCTTTTTCTTTTTATTTGATAAGGGGTAAGGATGTCTCTTAAGTTACTTCTTGCTGAGAGAAGACTTCAGTTGAGGACTTCTGTAGACAATGGTATTGAGCAGTTCTAATGGACCTTAGCAGGAGGATGTTTTAGACCCTCTGTTTATGTTTTAGTCAGGTTTTTCATTAGACCTGACAAGAGCAATTTTAGAGGAAAAGGTTTATTTAGGGACTCACAGTTTCAGAGGTGTTAGTCCACAGACGGGTGGCTCTATTCCTTGAAGATCAAAGTAGGGCTGAACATCATGGTGGAAGGCATGGCTTGAGGAAGCAGAAAGACAGACTCCATGCCAGATACAAAGTATATACTCAAAGGCATGCCCCCAATGACCCACCTTCTCCAGCCACACCCTACTGACCTACAGTTACCAGTTAATCCCTATGTGGGGATTAACTCACTGATTGAGTTAAGGCTCTGATAACCCAATCATTTCACCTCAGCCTTCCTGAATTGTCTCACAAGAGCTTTTGGGGGACACTTTCATCCAAATCATAACAGATCATTAGTGGCACTGATGATCCTCTGTAAAAAGGAGGCAGATAGCTGAAATAGGGAGGGTCCAGCAGCAAGGCCAATAATTATACAGAGATTGGGAAGAAGAAAGGAGAAAGGCAAATTCCTGTCCAGTTAGTAGGTAAACAAATGTGCTAATTCTGCATAGGAAGAAGATTCCTGATTATAGTTGAGGCAACCAGAAAGGTGACAGTCGACTACTTGTAGCTGAAGGCAGGGTCTCATAAGGAAATTTAGTGGGTGACCACAGTGGGCTTGGAGTTGTCTCACATTGTGCCTGAAACTTCAGGGTGGGGCACCAACTGGGGTGTTAGTGGGGAATGAAAAGCTCTGGTCAGCATAAGAGGAGAAAAGAGACAGAGTGTGGGGAGCTATGGTGGAAATTAAAACAAATGGAAGTGGGGCTGGAGCAGTGGCTTCGTGGTTACAGTGCTTGTCCGGCATGCGCAAGTACATGGGTTCAAATCCCAGCAACCCACGTACACAACTAAGTGTCGGAGCAACGAAAGCCATGTGAAAAGCTCAATAAAAATTAATTCTCTCTGTCTCTCTCTCACTGTCCTTCTCTCTTAAAAAAAAAAATGGAAGGGGCTTGGAGTGGTGGCTCAGCGGTTACAGCGCTTGACTGGCAGGCATAAGGATGTGGGTTGGAACCCCAGCACCTCATACACAACGAAGTGTTGGAGCAATGAAAGCCACATGAATAACTAAATAAAATTGATTCTCTCTTTGTGTCTCTCACTGTCCCTCTCTCTTAAAAAAGAAAGAAAGAAAGAAAAAGAAAACCAAAACAAAACAAAACAAAAAACAAGTGGAGGCATTAAATTTGGTTAGGATGTTCCTGCCAAGGATAGGAGCTGGGCACCCAAGTATGAGTGGAGTCTTCCAGTCAGGCAGCCAAAAACAAAAGATTTTAGCCTAGGCTTTTAGTCTTGGGTGGTGGAATCCCATTCTTTGAGGTCCTCATTTCTATCTGCCTACAGATAATCTATCTCCTGTCTCAATTACCCCCCTGAGAAGGTCCTTGACTCTTATCAGTGAAAAAGGATGATGACCATCTGGCTTCTTGGTACTGATGGTGGGCATAGGCTGTGGCAATCAGGGAGGCTCTTCAGAGGATCTCTCTAGGGGTACTTGGTAGAAGTTGAGAGGCACCTGCATGGAGGGTCATATTTCCATAACCATTTGTTGCATAATGGACTCTAGGCATCTCATGCATCCAGGCAGTCCAGAGGTCCATGATGATGGCTTGCAAGTGACTGGACATGGTGTCCATCAGAGAGGGATCATGCTAGAACAATAAATGCAATAAAACATTATTTTCTGCAAACAATTAATACAAAAAGTCAGTGTTATCAGCCAGTCTTTGAAGAGAGTGTAGGGTGTGGTTTGACATGTCATTTATTTGTGAGTAGAGAACATTCAGGTTCACAGAAACATTAGTAGAGTTGCTAGAAGCACATTTTACTTGTGGGAAGGTTGACACACATGTACTTTTTGAATTACATTAAAAGAATCGTTGTCTCTTCTTTTATGTGCCCATGTATGGCTGTGCTTTGGTTATAATTCTCCTTCCAGGAGACCAAAGTGGTCAAAATTGACTTTTTGTTTGTCTGTTCTTAGGGTTAGTAACAGTACTAAAAGCTAGCATTATATCTTATCTGTCCTGTAGTTGATGGCATGTCTTAATTTAGGTTTTTCTGTTAGAAGTAGTACTTCTGCAAAAGATTACAAAATGGAATTTTTTTTTTTTTTTTTTTTTTTAAAGAGAGAGGGACAGTGAGAGAGACAGAGAAAGAGAGAAACAACTTTATTTAGTCCTTCACATGGCCTTAGTTGCTCCAACACTCAGTTGTGTACGTGGTGCTGGGGTTTGAACCCGGGTCCTCGTGCTTGCCAGGCAAGCGCCGAAACCGCTGAGCCACCGCTCCAGCCCTACAAAATGGAATTAACAAGAGCAAGAAACATATTTCAACTTAATCACACACTTTTGAGATTTACCTTCCACAAACCTTCTCTTAGACACTCTATAGCTTGTTTATTCTCCTAAGTTGTCTTGTGGATCCCATATAAGTAATGTGCTCAGAGATGGGGAGAGAAAGGATATAGTTACACAAAGAGAGAGGGAGGAACCCATGGGGGTAAGGAGATATTTAGTGTTTTTGATACGGGGCACATGGGCAACGCTGATTTGCCAGTCTTGGCCTGGGAGCTTGGTAGGTGGGAAATGGAGGGAGTCTGAGAGTTTCTTAGGGGGATATTTAGGCACATATATGGCATTTTTGGGTGATTTGAGAGTGTTGGCTATCAATGGGGAATGCATGTAAGGTCTAAGTAGGTGAAAAAGGAGGAAGTATCCTGAGTGAAATTGGTCATGGAAAGCTGAAAGGATAGATTTTTCTTAGGACTGAGGGAGAACAATTTTGATGATCTATTAGAAATCAGCTGTTTTTTGAAGGGAGTCCCAGGTTAGAGTATTTTTTATTTTCTGAGGCAGAATAAGATGGAGTAAAGGAGGGGGAAATGGCGAGTATGGAAGGGTATGATGGGGACTTCTTCAAGCTTCATGTAAGAACAGTGGTGCTGCTGGGAGGAGGTCTGGTCAGCAGCCTGCTTAGCTGCTACATCTGCTAGTGTCTTGGCTTTTGCTGTCGGGTTGGCTGATCCTTGGTGTCCCCTGCAGTGTATGACTGCTATGGCCAGTTGTAATTTTGCAGCCTTAAGTAGATTGTGAATGAGATGGCCATTAATGGTTGTCCCTTGAGTGTTTAAAAACCCCCATTCTTGCCAGATCAGGGCATGGGAGTGAAGAATGTGAAAGGCGTACTTGGTGTCAGAGTACGTTTACACTCTGTCCTTGAGCTAGAGTGAGTGCATTGGTTACAGCTACTAATTCAGCTTGCTGAGAGATGGTTTGGGGAGATAAGGCCCCTGATTGTGTGGTCTGATCTTTGTATATTATGGTATATCCTGCTTTGGGGTGAGGGTTTTTGAAGGCAGTCCCATCAACAAACCATGAAGGGGCGTTGAATAAAGGAGTGTCTAAAATTTGGGAAAAGGGAGAGGACATGGCATCTAAAAGGTCAAGGCATGAGTGAGAAGGACAGGTGTCTGAACTGTTGTCTGAGGGATGAAGAAGGAGGATGGCTGGGTCAAGGGGGTTGCAGCTTTGGAAAGATAGGAATATGTTTATATAAAGTTTTTTTGTGGGCCTATGAGGCTAAAAAAGCTGCAGCTCCAAGCACCTTTAGGCAAGGGGGCCAAACTCGAGATATGCCACCACCCTGGGGGAATTTCCAAAGATTTGGCATAGGAGTTCCAGGGCTGTTTTGGGTTGCTGAGACACAGAAAAAGAATGGTCCCTGTGGTCTGAAAGGCCCAAGGGAGGGACCTGCAAAAGGGACTGTTTTAACCTTTGGAAGGGAGTATTGATGGGAAGAGAAGGGTCAAGGGGTTCAGAAAGGTCATCGTGGGAAGCAGAATAGAGGGATTTAGCAAGGAGGCCAAAGTTAGAAACCCAGAGGCGGAAATAACCTGCCAGTCCCGGAAAGGAGAGAAGGTCATGTTTGGTATTGGTAACTGGGAGGTCCTGAAAGAGTTTTGCTTACTTGTAGTGGGAATGGCTCAGAACTGAGAGGTGAGAGTAAGTTTGAGCACCTGGGCCCTGTGAGGGGAGACACAGTAGTCTAATTAGAAAAGTTAAAAAGAGAGTGGTATCTTTGATAGAAAGCTCATGAGGGGGACTACAGAGAAGCAGATCATCTACATATTATAGAAGGAAGCTATAGGAAAAAAATAAGATTAGTTAGGTCATGAGATAAGGCTTGGCTGAACAAGCGGGAGCTGTCCCTAAAGCCCTAAGGAAGGACTGTCCATGTAAGCTGAGTAGAAAAAAGTTCTGTCCATGTGAAGGCAAGTAGATCTTGAGAAGAGGAATCTAACGAGATGGTTAAGAAGGCATCTTTGAGGTTGAGAGCTGAGAAATGAGTTGTTGTTGAGGAAATATGAGAGAACAGGGTGTAAGGGTTGGGGTCTATGGAATGAATGGGGACAACAGACTGATTAATCAGGCAGAGGTCCTGGACTAACCAAAAAGTACTATCAGATTTTTGACAGCCAGGATTGGGGTGTTATGAGGGGAGTCGGTGGGTCAAAGAATGTTTTGAGAAGGTGGAAAATGACTAGTTTTAGGCCATGGAGACCTTTGGGGACTGAGGGAATATTGGGATTGTTGAAAGGAGGAGTCAGAGATTTGTAGGGAAATTTTGACAGCAGTATGGTGGGTGGCCATGGTGGGTCTGAAGGTGTCCCACACAATGGTTAACACTTCAGGCAGGAGCATAAACAGGGATGTTAGAGGGGAAGGAAGAGCATCTGATTGGCATAAGAGGATTGAGTTTGGTTAGGATGTCCCTACTACCAAGGACAGGAGTTGGACACTAGGGTATGACTAGAAAGGAATGAGAGAATGGAGTGTCAAACAGATTACAGAGTAAAGGACCTGTTTGTTTAGGTGTACTCGGTTTTCTTCAATGCCCACATTAGAGGTGGAGGAATCTTGGAAAACTCTAGTTGTATTGAAAACCTTGCCCCCTGGGGCTGGAGCGGTGGCTCAGCGGTTTCGGCGCTTGTCCGGCAAGCACGAGGACCCGGGTTCAAACCCCAGCACCACGTACACAACTAAGTGTTGGAGCAACTAAGGCCATGTGAAAAACTAAATAAAGTTGTTTCTCTCTTTCTCTGTCTCTTTCACTGTCCCTGAAAAAAAAAAAGAAAAAAAGAAAAGAAAACCTTGCCCCCATACCCAATAGGAACTGACAACATTACCGTGGACTCAGATTGAATGATGACAGTGGGGGCAGCCAGTCCAGGGAGTTATCAATCTTCTGCTGATGAGCTGTTCATTGCCAGGCCAAGGATGCTTGCCAATCTAGGATTTGTGTCTGTGGACCTGTGGGAAGTAGAAGTGATGGAATGGGAAGGGGAGTCATGTTGAGTGTGTTCTGCTTTCCAATGTCCTCTTTGGTGGCAGAGAGGGCATGGTCTAGTTGTAGACTGAGGGTAAGGGCAAGTGATTGCCCCATGACCCAGTAGACCACATTTGAAGCAGGCACTTGGAGGCATGGAACCTGATGAAGAGGATCTTTGTGAGGTCCGTGGGGCCCTTGTTTGAATGCAGCTGCCAGTGTTTGATATTTGCCTGATCTTGTTTAAGTTTTTGTGCTTTTAATTTCTCCTCCCTATTATTGTAGACCTTGAAGGCCAGTTTTACAAGTTCACATTGAAGAGTCTGCATAATTTCCTCCAGTTTTTGGGACTTTTTTTCCTGATATCTGGGGCAGATTGGGAAATGAAATGTAAATGAAGGTAAAGTCTGCCATCATCTGAGTCAGAGGTAGGTTAGTATATTTAATCATGGCCTCCAAGAGGTGGGAGAGAAAGAGGGTAGGGATTTTGTCACTGCCTTGCATGATTTCTTTAATCTTTTCATACTTGACTGCCTTTTAGGTGGCCTTTTCCATTCCTGCCGGAAGGAAGGTAATTAAGAGACCTGGGTTGACCCTATCAGAAGAATTGATCTGGTAATTCCAGTTAGGGTTAGTGCTTGGAACTGCTGTGGTACCAGTGGAGGTTGTTGGCAGGATTTTGAAAAAGGAGGGTATCTGTGTGGGCCTCGGCTGCTGATAAGATGCGACCTTATCCTCAGGGGAGAGGCAGGAGGAAAGGATGACATAAATGTCAAGCCAGGTGAGGTCACAGGACTGGATAATGTGTAGGAATTGTTTTTGAAAGGTGATGAGGTCTGAAACAAAAGAGTCTAAACATTTTTCCATCTGGGACATGTTGTTTAAGGAAAATTGGACATGGACACCTATAATACCTTCTGCTCCTGCTACCTCACAGAGGGGAAGAATCTTAGAGGGAACAGATGGTTCTTTTGGGGGAAGCCCAGTGGGTGGAGATGGAATGGATGAAGGTGGGTAAGGATGTGTGTAAGGAGGAGGTTGATTGTGAGGCTGACAAGGAGGTTTGTCTGCAGGGTCAAAATCAGGGGTTGAGGGAATAGAGGGAAGGGAAGTATGGATATTTGGAGAGGGTATTTAACTCAGGAGAAGAATGTGAAGAGCTGAGCAGTTTTGACAGAGAAGGTCTGGAGTGGAGGCCTGGACATAGAGAACCTTAGACCATTTGCCATTGTGGTGGAGATTTTAAGATCTCTGAGAAATTGGAAGTATTGTCCAGTTTGAACAACAGGCAATCAGTGGGTATCCCCAAAGAAGGCAAGTTGTTAATTACCCAGTGGTGGTGAGGGTTTCTCTCGCCTAGCATTATGATTTTTTGGCAGAACAGTATCCACAGAGAGAGAAACCATGGCACGGATTCCACGAATCTGGAAGTCAGAGGGGATCACTCATCCAATAAGCAATGACTGGTGGTGGATGTGTTGTCCAACAATATGAATGGTCCTCACTGGAGCCCCTGGAGGAAGAAGTGGTGGAAAGAGAGAGATAGAGAGAGAGAGAGAGAGAGAGATCCCCAGTCAAAGGAAGACCCAGAGAGTCCACCCTTGGTGAGAACATCTGAACACCGGTCCCTGATTTTGACACCATTTTGTAAGGAAAGAAGTGAAGGAAGGAAACAGAGGAGAGTGGTGGCTCAAAAGTAACACAAGTTTATTGTGGACAAACCCACAGAGAGGGGCCCTAGTAGAGACTGGGACCTGCCTACAGATTATACCCAGGGCTGGGATAGAGGGCATGAAGGAGGAGAGGATTAGGCCATTGCCAGGTAGCTGTCACAGAAGTGTTCTTTCTTATGATGATGGAGTGTTTAGGATTTCTTTGCATGATTGTTGTAGTATTGTCCAGGTTTAGGGATAGGTGGTTCTGGAGTTCTGGATAGGTGGTTGGAGTGACCTCAGGGTGGTTCTTGTTCTAAGTTGTAGGCTAAGTTTCAAAGCAGTGTTGTCTAGGTCAAGTTCTACCTAACAAATGCCTCTCTATTCTATCACCTATATTGCTTTTTTCCCCAAAATGATGTTATATGATATGATCTAAAATTATTTATTTTACAAATGGAAAACTCCTTGTCTAAAAATATCTTAATAATTCAGTCATGTTCTTTCCAGTTTACCTTCATCATTATCATTAAATGAGTACTAAACAGTAAATACAGGACTCTCAAGTCAAAATCAGTATCATAGGAGGCTAAGAGCCTGTTATAATACAGATATATAGTTTTATGTTCATTATTTCAGTTATATAGTTAAAACTATTTACCAGGATTATGATTAAGATTAACTGAAATAATGAATATAAAATTATTTAAGTTTCATTTTATAGATAGAATATTGAAGTTTAGAAAGGAAAAGTAACTTAAAGACGCAAAGCTAGTTAATGATAGAACCTAGGGGTCTTTCTATTCCAAAATTTAAGCTCTGTCTCCATGCCTCTTTTAGAGATCAAGAAGCAGTGGATTCAAAAGCAGCTTAAGATTTATAGACTGTAATCTTATAGAATGTGATAGATTGATCACTCCAGTGGGGCCTAAGGACCTTGTCTTCTTGGCTGCCCGTTCAGATACCTACCTCTTCTTCTGCCAGACACAGGCCTCCAAGTAATCTCTACTTCATCTGCTTTCTTTGGGTACCATGAAGATTAGCAGCTGCCCCATTGATCAGTAGTTCAGTTACAGTTCCATCAATATTGAACAATAGAGATGAGCCAATGGGAAGATGAAGGTAAGTCAACATGATGTATTCTTCAAAGCAGGGGAAAGAGCGGTGACTCTATATTGTGGCAAAGAGTGGCAAAAGAAAAAGCAGAGAAACAAGGACAAAAGGGAAAGTCAACTCAAAGTCAATTGAAGGCATACTGAAACAGGAGTATTTTCCAGTGAAGTTTAGCTTTTTCTTAAAATCTATTTCAGTGAAAAGCAAATGAAAAAATTAGCATAGTTGCTGTTTCTGAGACAATACTGATAAATATTTAGGTGTTAAAAATACAGTAGAGAGAATTGTGGATAACTGTTATTTTAGTAAAAATAGTGTCAACTGTTTAAATATTGAAAACTTAGACTATTGTGAAATATATGAAAAATGCTTTCCCACTCACTAGCCTTAGACATTCTATTTGAGTCTCAGTGTTATCTATTAAATGAGAAGGTTTGACTAGATATTCTAATAACAGTGTTCACTGCCTTTTACTTATTGTCTTCCAGATACTAGGAACCATAGTAAATACTTCAAAATGTTTTCTTATCTAATTGGCATATCTTGTGAGATTAAGTGTGTGTGGCCTCTTACTAATGAGGAAACTAAAACTGAGAGAATTTAGGTCTGAGATCTAACTTCAAGACTTCATTTGACTCCAAAGGTTTTATTTATTTTTATTTTTTGCTATTCTAGGGATTGAACCAAGATTCTCATGCATGCTAGGCAAGCACCCTCCCACTGAGCTGGTTCCCCAGACCAACTCCAAAGCTTTTTTTTTTCCTCCACACTTTTTATTGGTGCATTAGAGTTGCACATAATGATAGGATTGGTTGTTACATATTCATTTGTGCACATAATATAGCAATATAATTTGGCCAATATCACTCCCCAGCACTTTCCCTCTCACTCCCCTCTTCCCACCACTTGGTTTCTTTCCTTATTGATGTCCCTTTGATTTTTAGGAGATCCACCCCCACCTTTGTTTTCTTTTTTCCTCTTTAGTGACCTGTTATTAGAGAAAACATACAACCCTTAACAACTTCTGTGTTTGACTTGTATCGCTTAACATGACATTCTCTAATTCTACCTATTTTCCTGCAAATACCATGATTTCATTTTTCCTTATGGCTGAATAAAACTCCGTTGTGAATAACACCACATTTGCTTTATCCATTCGTCTGTTGATGGACACCTAGGCTGATCACATAGTTTGGCTATTGTGAATTGTGCTTCTATAAACATGGGTATGCATGTATCACTGTAGTGTGATGACTTAATTCTTCAGGGTAAATACTGAGGAATAGTGGTATAGCTGGGTAATGGTAGTTCCATGCTTAGTCTTTTGAGGAACCTCCCTACTGATTTCCATAGATTTGTACTAGTTTACAGTCCAACCAATAGTGTAAAGGCATTACTTTTCCCCAAAAACCTCTCCAGCATTTATTATTATTTGTATTTTTGATGACTGCCATTCTGACTGGTGTGAGATGAAATCTCCATGTAGTTTTGATGTGCCTTTCCCTGATTGCTAATGGTGTTGAACATTTTTTCATCTATTTGTTGGCTATTTATATTTCTTCTTTTGAGAAATATCTGTTTAGTTCATTTGCCCATTTATTAACTAGGTTATTTGAATTTTTTGTTGTAAAATTTTTCTGATCTCTTTTTATGTTCTAGATATTAAACTTCTGTCAGAAGAGTAGCTAGCAAAGATTTTTCTCCGATTCTGTGGGTTCTCTCTTCACATTCCTAATTGTTGCCTTTGCTGTCAGCTTTTTAATTTGATATCATCCCATTTATTAACCCTTGGTATTATTTCCAGAGCTTTAGGGGTCCTGTTGAGAAAGTCATTCCCAGTGCCTAAAAGCTGGAGTGTTGACCTTACGTTTTCTTCTAGGAGTTGCATAGTTCTGGTCTAATTCTGAGGTCCTTGATCCATTTTGCCAACTCCAAAGCTTTAAACCACTGTGTTATCCTGCCTACCTATGGGTGTGACCAACAAACAGACTTAGATGTGAATCCTCGAATGTCAGAGGATTTGATTGTTATCTTCCTTTTCTCTTTATTTTCAGAGCCAAGTAAATGGAGATTGATATTGAAAAATTGCCTGGTCAAATTCAAGTGAAGGAACAAAATAAATGAACAATAATCTTCTTAAGGAAGATTGTATTTTATCTTTGCACTCTTGTAATCACACCTCTGTCCTCTTTTCACCATGTTTAACATGGTAGTTTACATATGACACACAGTAACTTTTGGTTAACTAAAGGTAGAAAAAGACTCAAAAAAAGATTAATTCTGCTTGCTGAAAAAAAAAAACTGTTGTGTGTGTGAGTTCCTCAAAAGACTAGGCATGAGACTACCTTATTACCCAGCTGTTCCACCACCCCTCAGTATTTACCCTAAAGAATTAAAGTCATCATACTACAGTGATGACACATATACACTCAAAACTTTCTTTTAAGCTGGGTGTGATAGTACATGCCTGTAATCCCAGTGGCTCAGAAGACTGAGGCAGGAGGATCACAAAGTTCAAAGCCAGCATCAGCAATTCAGAGAAGCCCTAAGCAACTTCAGGAGAGTGACTCAAAAAAACCAGGCTGGGGCTGTGTCTCATAGGTTAAGCTCCCCTGGGTTCAATCCCTGATACCCCTCCCCGCAAAAAATGCACAACTTTCTTCTAAACACAGAGCTGTTTGACAGGGACAAACAAATAATGGCCAAGAGTTTGAGGTAAAGGGTTAATTGTTCAGAGCCAGAAGAGACTGCTACTGATGATGGGGTTGGGGTAGGGAGAAGAATAGTTGATGCTCCCAGCCAATGCACAAACAAATTGCGTGTGCTACTTTGGAGGCCAAGTTTTGGTCTCTCTGATGGTAAAGTATTTAGACACTTTTAACTACATTTAAGAAGCCCTTCCTACAGTCTCTCCCTCTTGCTTTTTATTCTAGAGGTACTTGCTTTGCTCTTGATTATACTTCTGGATAATGTTTTTTACTGTTCTCTTGAAAAAGATATGTTTCTTTTTTCAAGTAATTTTGATTATTTAATCTTTTTTTTAGTTTTCTGTTTTTAAATAAGAAATAAAAATAATAATAGGCCACCATTTACTAATGTATTTGCATATTGAGTCTGTAGTAGTATTTATAAAATAGTAATAATCATCAAAAATAAAACTATATGTATTACAATTTGCATTTAAACTAAGTGAAGGTACTCTACCCCAACGCTCATGTTGAAAAATAAATATTTTAAAAAATTGTTTTTAATTCCTGAATCCAATGGCTTTTCTCCTGAAGGCTGTAAGAAACCCTTTAGAAGTAGTTTTAACTCTAGGAAGGCCCAAATAATTTCTGTATATATTTTTAGTTAAGAAGAACTATATAATATCTTATTGAGAAGATACTCAGATTACATATCAAACAAATTTCTACCAATTGTGAAATTCATGTAGTTGAGATGATATTTTTATTCCCAGTGATATTTTTCTCTTCACTGGTGACAAAATAATATCTACCTCAATAAATAACCAGTTTAAGTTCTATTTAATTATCATGGTGAAATAATCCTGTATACCCATTTGTCCTAAATGCAGGCTCTATAATGTGTGTTTGTCTTCAGTCAGCCAAACTTTAAACATGACCATTTAACAAAGCTAGGCATTGTCTCTTTCCCAACACCAAAAAGAACTGATTATATTATGTTACATATTATATTATAATTGTATATCAGAAAATATTCTGATATTTTAATTAATAATAATAATGAATAAATTAGCATTTCTTTCTGTAAAAAATATTAAAAACCTTTTATAGAAATCCTCCTAGCTTTTAAAAGTATTACGAGTATTAACTATTGTAATGTCCAATTTATCATTATTAGGTAGAACTTGACCTAGGCAATGCCATTTTGAATCTTATCCTCCATCTTAGAACAAGACCCACCTATCCCTAAACTCCTGTCTCATCTAATCTCTACACCTTGGACCTACCTATCCCTAAACCCCAGACCCACCTACAATATTCCACTATCATGCAGATGAACCCTAAACACTCCATCATGAAAAAGGATCCTTCCCTGACACCTCGCTAGCAATGCCCTAATCTTTTCTAGTAGTCCTCCATATCTACCCCAGTCTGTAAATGGAAGATGGGCTCCAAACTCTACTGGGGCCCCCTTCACAGGTTTCTCCCAATTAACCTGTGTTACTGTCGAGCCGCTACCACTCTCCTTTCTTTTAATTTCCTCCACTTGCTTCTTTCCTTACATTTTGGTGCTGAAAACCAGGACTGATGTTCTGAGATTTCCACAAAGGACAGCCTCTGTGAACCTTCCCTTCTGGATCTGGTTTCTCCCTCTCTCTCCTTTTCCTTCTCTCTCCACCACCTCTCCCTCTGGGGTCTTCAGTAAGGACCATCCACATTGCTAGACATCCATCACTGGCCATTGCTTATTGGGTGAGTGACCCCCTCTGACTCTTCCAGATCATAGGAATCCCTACCAATTCCTCTTTCTGGGGATACTGTTCCCCTGAGGATACTGTTCCTCCCAAAAAAATCTAGTGCTAGGTGAGAGAAATCCTGACCACCACTGGGTGGTTAATAACTTGCGTTGTTTGGGGATACCGAAGATAACCTGTGGTTCCATTGATCATTCAGGATCGAACTTAGAGAAACAAATTTCCTGTGGGGATGCCCCTTGATTTTGGTCTTTCTCTCCACCAGAGTCCCTGGGGGGCCATCCTCAATTCATTTTGTCCCAAATGGGCCAAGCCTCATCAAAGCCTTCACAAAACACCTCTTTGAGGTGTCTTCCCAACCCCACCAAAATTTCTACCAGACGCCCCTGTGGGGTGCCTTCCCAACCAGACCCTGTGTCTCCAAGACACAGTTGAAGATTGGTGTTCTGTAATATTGCTTGGTCTCAATATAAACTGGACAATAATGGTCACTGGCCTGAATGGCACATTTGACACCCAAATTCTCTGAAATCTTAAACTCTCCACTGCAATGGCAAATGGTCCAAGGTTCTCTGTCCAGGCCTCTGCTCCAGGCTTGGTACCTCTACTCCAGATCTTTCTCTCTGCTCAATGTTATTCAAATTTTCACATTCTTGTCTTCAACAAAAAATCCCTCAGGGCATCCCTTTCTTGAGAGTCCTTTCTCTAGGAGTTCTCCTTCCTTTGTGTTACTCTAAAATCTGTTACTTTACTCTGTCTGACCCTGTGTTCATGGATCTCATTCCTAGAAGTAGCAAGTACCCACCCATTCACCCTCCCTGTTACATTTATAGATTCACCTGGAATCTATGGAAGGATGAGTAAAATGGACAAAGGAGCTCTCATTTCTCTTCTCTGTGCTCTTTCTTAGTGGACAAACTGTCTTTCCCTTCACTTCTCTGCAGAAATGCCTCTCCATATGTACACCCTGGTGCTCAAGCACTCCCGGCTACTTTATATGTCCTGCCAACCCTTAATTCTTTCACCCTCTCTCTCTCAAGTCCCTAACCCCAAGTCCATCTCCACTATTGGTCTTGCGTGCCTAAATCCATGTATTTTGTTTTTGATCAATATTGTTTTGTCTAACCAGAGCTCTGTTTTTTTTCCCTCTCTATTTGTTTTCCTGTTGTCTTTATTCAGAGGGCTAAAATCTGTTTCCTGTCAATTTCTATATATATTTGTGCACACTTGTGTATATTGTGTCTATGTCATGTCTACATATTTGTTTCTTGTCTACATGGTACCAAAATTGGCATATAGATAGATGATTTCTCATAAATTAACATTAACTTTTGGTTCATATGACTTAAATTGGTTCAGCAGCACAAGGTTTGTGAAGGGTCAATCTCAAAGTTTCTGATTGGGTTGCCTGTGGTTAGCACAATCATTTAAAGTTGTTTTAGGTTCTTTTCTAAGATCAAATGTTGATGAACTGAGATAGGCCAGAACCCTATGTAACAAAAGGTTTCTTAAAACATTGATCTGCTCTTATCTATCAGGATAGTCCTTGGTATCAGGTTTTATTGTTTAAGGACATCTCTGGCAAAATAAACAACTGTTATTTTGGATTATTACCATATATTATGTATTCTAAATTTTGCTTCAAAGGTTAATCTTGGTTAATATAAGGATATCAGTGTAATTATGATGGCATTACTGGCTTCTTTGTATATTAGGTGTGTTCATATCCTCCAGGTACATAAATCTTTTGAAGAATAAAAATTTGGGAGAGCAGTTTTACCAAGTTGGTGTTTCCAGACTAAAGTTTTCTACAGCATTAATCTCTCTTCAGAGTGGTATAGAAACAACAAATTAGGTTGTAAATTTATTTATGCCATTTAATGATTTGTGATTAGATATTCCATTGTAATCTATAATAAGGAGAATTTAATTTGCTTGAGGGTTGACAATGTGGAAACTTGTATAGGTTTGAATATTATTTGTCAAGAGTCCTGCCTTGCCTGAGATGTCTCTACCTCATACCCTACTCCATGTTAGGATGACTCAAAACTAGGCTAAACTTAAGCTCATTTAATGTGTGTTCGAAGGATAGATTTACAGATCTTCATGGAGGCAAAATAGATACCAAAGATATTAATGTTAAAGAAATTATTTCTTGATTTAAAGCTATTATGCAAGCTAAATGTTTTGGGACTTATTTATTTCATTTTGTATTTTCCTTATAAACTTTATAACTATTGCCAGTTAATGTTTTGCAGAAGTACTAATTCTAACAGAAAAAACCTGAGTTAAGACATGCCACCACCTACAGGACAGATAAAATACTAACTTCTAGTGGTGTTACTGACCCTAATCACATGAAAGGGGTTACTATAAAACTGTACACATTGAACTTAAAGCCCAGTACTCCTACTTTAAGACTGGTGAAAATGGCCTGCTGGATGTTTAAAACCAAAACTTAAAGACCAAAGTCATGGAAATACAAGGGCCAAGAAAAGGCATTTAGAGTTAGCCAGGACCCAGAGAACTATGGGACAACCTCTGCCTTGTATCTATGAGTCACATGACACCCTTTATCAGGGGGCTCATGAGGCCTCCAGAGAAAGCCAACCGGTGCATATTCTGCAAAGAGGAAAATCATTAGAGAAGAAAATATCCCTGATGCTTCCAAGGGAAGCCACATATGGTCAACAGGACCCTGACCCATCCTGGCAGATGGCACAACTGGTAGAGGAAGGCTGAAGGAGCCTAGAGGCTTCTCGTACATTCTTGAGAGTGGCCTCTTAAGGTATCTCAAGACAACCTCTGCCTTGTATCTCTGAGTCACATGACCCTAATAGATAGGTAAAAGGTCAATTTTGACCAAGTTGGTCTTAAACACCTGGCAGGAGAGTTACAGCCAAAGCACAGCCATACATGGACATTTAAAAGGAAATAATGCCAACCCAGATGCCCCTCACTGGATGAATGAATCCAAAAGCTTGGTATATATATACATATACAATGGAGTTCTACTCAGCTATTAGAAACAATGATATTGCATCTATTGAAGGTAAATGGATGGCACTGGAGGAAATCATGCTGAGCGAAGTTAGTCAAACCCAGAGAGTCAAGGGCCAAATGGTATCCCTCACTTGTGGAGGCTGAACCTAAACCAGGCTTGGGAGTAAAGTAGACAAACTCATGTATTAGATCCATAGAACAAAAATGCAAAATGTTACCATTTATGAATACAGTTGCAAAATACTTCATAAAATATTTGAACAAGCTATGCTGCATATTTGTACAAAAATGTAAATGTTTAATCCCATTGTCAAATATTTTGAAGAATAAAAAGGGATGATAGGAAGGTTGGAGAAGGGGAAATGTTGGAACTGAGATAAGATACATTCCAAGCAGTTATAAAAAATGTCACTGTATATACTAAAGCCATATATATTAAAATGTTCTTCATAGGTATAAGAATTATGTCACTGTATTTGGGTTTTTTAGGAACAAATAGGACCCAAAAGAAAGGCAAGGGATCAGGGGATGTGAAGTGGGAGGTAGAGGTATGTGTGTGTGGGGATATTGAACAAATTGTATTGCTGAATTGTGTGCATCTGGAAATATGTGACAACAAATCCCAACATTATGTAAAACTATAATGCACTAATAAAAATAAATTTTTAAAAATTAGTAAAAGGAAATAATGATTCTTTTAATGTGACTCAAAATGTATGCTTGTGTCAGTCTCCTCACAGGTAAATAATTCTAATATTTGTCCCTCAGATTAATCTACAAGATGTAACGTGGCACATAAAAGCCCTAACTTAACTAAGAGTGTCCTAAGTGACACAGCTAAAGGGATTCTTCCATTAACGCAGAGGTAATGCCACTGAAAATCTACATTCCAGAAATCAGATGACATTCCCTAACCCAAAGGGACATATATGCCATTATAAAAAATTAAGTGTGTGTTTTTAGCAACACTACTAAGGTTTCTAAGGACCTAAATGTCCTCCACTCACAAATAAATGGCATGTCAGACCACACACTAAGCTCTCTTCAAAAGCTGGCTGATAACACTGACTGGTTTTGTACTAAAAAGCTTGCAGAAAATGTTTTGTTGCCTTGTTTATTGTTCCAGCATGATCCCTCCCCCACGTACAGCATGTCCAGTCACCTGCCAACCACCACCATGGACCTGCAGACTGCCTTGATACATCAGATGCCCAGAGTACATTAATCACCAGATGGTCATGGAAATATGACCCTCCATGGTGCTGCCTCCCAACTTCTACCAAGACCCCCCCAGATAGACCCTCTGGAGAGTTTCCCTAATTGCCCAGCCAATGCCCACCATCAGTACAAAGAAGCCAGAATGGTCATCATCCTTTTCCACTAACAGTAGTCAAGGATTTCTTCAGAGAGGTAATGGAGATAGGGCATAAATTGAAATGGGGATAGGGCAGATAGAAATGGGGACTTTGGAGAATGGGATCCCACTCCCCAAGTTTAAACCCTAGGCTGAAACCTTTTGTTTTTGGCTGTCTGACTGGAAGGCCCCACTCATGCTTGGATGTCCAACTCTTATCCTTGGCCGGAACACCCTAACCAAACTCAATGCCTTTAGTCATTTTAATTCCCACCATAGCTTCTCATACTCCTGCTTCCGCTGTACTCTTATGCTGACCAGAAGCTTTTCCTTGCCTACTAACATCCCTATCAGTGCTCCTCCCTGAGGTGTCAGCCACAGTATGAAACACCTCCTAGTCCACTGTGGCCACCTACAATACCAATGCCTACCGAAGTTCTCAACTGATGTCCCTCTCAGCAAGAAGTAATTTAAAAGACATTGTCATCCCTTCTCTTTCTCACCTCTTTTCCTATCAAATGAAAAGTAAAAGGCAGGAATTTGATCTAAGCAACACCATTTTGAATCTTATCCTCCATCATAGAACAAGACCCACTTATCCCTAAACCCCAGATCTACCTAATCCTAAACCCTGGACCCACTTATATAATACTCCACCATCATGCAAAGAAACCCTAAACACTCCATCATAGAGAGGACCCTTCCCTAACAAGTCCCTAGCAATGCCCTAATCTTCTTTTCCCAAGGTCCTCGATATTCACCCCAGTCTATAAGCAGAAGTGGGTTCCAGACTCTAAGGCTCCCCTCCACAGATTTCTCCCAATAAACCTACTGTTGTGCTGCTGCCACTCTCCTGTCTCTTTATTTCCTCCACTTGCTTCTTTCCTTACAGTCATCTGTGACATGAAACTAATTTCCATAATGCTTGGCATCTAAACAGCTGTGACTGCAGCTGTTGCCATGCCCCTCAGGGAGTGATTTTGGTCTTGGGGAAGACCCAAATACTTTGGTAGTGGGGAAGTACCAGCTGAAGGAAGGGAAAAATATTTTTTGGAACATTTCAGTAATTGCTGCTACAAATATATTGCAATCAGGCTTTTACTTCCTCAACCCCCTTTCGCTTTTCAACTCAGTGCAATCTCACTTCTTTCTCCAAACTCCACTGAAACAGATCTTGCTAGGTCACAATAACTACAAATTGCCAAAACCCCTGAACAGATTTGTGCTCTTATGTTATGGGATCCCTTAATAGTGCTTGACACTGTTGCTCATCTGGATAGCCTCTGCATTTTTGGCTTCTGTGAACCGTTTCTTCAAGTTCTCTACTTCTCTGACAATATTTGTCTTCGCATTGAATGAATGAGCATGAGGTTCACCATTTTCTTTATGATAAAGACCTGCTAATTTGCTGAAAGGAGAAATTACACTTTCCTAGATAATAAAATTAGACAATTGAATTCAACTATTTTTTCCTTTAACTAGTATTTTTTTTGCAGCAATTCAATTCTTTCCAAAATAGGTGTTTTTAACCTGGGGTCCATAAACGGACTTTTAGGAGATTCATGAACTCTCTAAAATTTTATGGGAAACTTTTTGCACATTTTTCTATGAATAATGATGATAGTTTCCATCAAATTCTCAAAGTTTGTATCCCAACTCTACCATTTATTGATCATAAGAACTTGGATACATTAAGAACTCAGTGCCTCACATGACTTCCTCAACTTTAAATTGGGGGATAATAAAAGTAATAGCCTCATAAGCTTGTTGAGAATACGAAATAAGTTAATATACAATAATGTGGCTCTTGTTAGAAAAGTGCTTACAGAAAATAAAATATGGAATATTAAAATTACTCTTCTTAAAAATGTAGAACTTACAAAAAGATAGGTCACTGTTGAAGATTTAGATTTACTCTATATAGAAGCACTGGTTGAAATTTATGCTGGTGTGTGGATGTCGGGTTTGTGTCCTCTCGGAGTCGAAGAATGAAACTGAGGGACACCGAGGCGAATTTTATTAGACGAATAGTAGACAAAATTTATTATAGAAAGTAAAGCACAGGGAAAAGAGCAAATTTCCCCCAGAGTGTGGGAAGTAGACAGAGCCAATGAGGCATTGAGCTTTGCCCCTTTTATGTGATGTCCTCTCCTTGATTGGTCACTGCTTCCCTGCTCCTGTACTTAAGACACAGGTGAGGGGAATTCTGGTCCAGTCTTTTTGATCCATGCCCTAGGCTCTTTGATCCATGCCTTAGGTGCCAATAGAAAGAATGTGGTTCCTTTCTTAGCAGCAGGGAGTGTCTGCACCTGGCCTTATCTTGTCAGACCCTCATTAGCATTAGGGGATGTCTTTGCTTTCTCAGGAAAGATGACCATCAGTTAATTTTCTCCTTATCAATCCACATTTGTTCTGCCTACGCTGAACTGTCTAACATTTTCTGCCTCAAAAATCACAAGAATATGAGTGATCCCTGTAGGAGAAAAAATGAGAAGGACAAAGAACTTTAGATGAACCCAAAAATAAGGTAAAAGAGGCAGGAAAGGAGCTCATGAAGAAGTTAAGGTGTCTGAAAATTCAGTGCAGGAACTTTATTAAAAAGAGTAAAGTTAAGCCTTCTTTTAGCCAAGGAAAATGAGAAAATGAAGAACTAAAATTTGTGATTCTTAGGTAAAACTTGACCTAGGCAACACCATTTTGAAACTTATTCTCTACCTTGTAACAAGAGCCACTCTAATCCCTAAACCCTGGACCCACCTATCCTTAAATCCCTGACCCACCTAATCCATTAAAAACCTGGATCCACCTATCCCTAAACCCGGGACAATACTCCACCATTATGCAAAACAAAAACAAAACAAAAAACCAAACAAATAAACAAACAAACCATGGTAAATACTCCATCACTAGAAAGGTCTCTTACCTGACAATACCCTAGCAATGGCCTGGTCCTCTCCTCCCTCAGGCCCCCCTATGTCTACCCCAGGCTGTAAACTGGAAGACAAGTCCCAGTCCCTGCAGAGGTTTGTCCAGAATAAACCTGTATTCTGTTAAGCCACTGCCATTCTCTTCTGTCTTTATTTCCTTTATTTACTTCTTTCCTTACAGTGATTAGAAGAATGTGCAAGGAAAGAAGAGAATGAAGGAAATGAAGAAAAAAGAGGAGAGTGGCGGCTCAACAGTAACACAGTTAATTTGGGAGAAACCTGCGGAGGAAGGCCCAGTAGAGGCTGGGACCCCAAGTCCACTTACAAACTAGGGGTAAATATAGAGGGTGTGAAGAAAAAGAGGATTATGATATTCTCGGGAGTTGTCAGGGAAGGGTCCTTTCTTATGGTGATGGTGGAGTAGTATAGGTGGGTCCTGGTTGGTTTAGGATTAGGTGGGTCAGGGGTTTAGGGATTGGTGCATCTTGCTCTAAGATGGAGGAAGTGTTTCAAAATGGCATTGCCTAAGTCAGGTTCCGCCTAACAGAATGCACCAGTTTCAAATTACCTCTAATGGGGTGCCTTAAAAACAACATAAATTTATTCTTTTACAGTTTGAGATAGAAGCCTGAAATCAAGGGGTCAACAGGCTCTCTACAAGGCCCTGGGGAAGAGTCCTTATTGGTCCTTGTAGTTTCTTGCAGTTGCAGGAAGTCCTTCATCCTTGTCATTCTGTGGTTCACAACTGAGTCACTCCAGTTTCTGCCCACTTCTTCACATGGCCATTTTTCCTTCTGCATGTCTGTGTCTCTATGTTCAAATTTCTCTCCTCTTATTAGTATACTAGTCATTGGATTTAGGGGCCACTCTAAATAAGGTCACATTTGCAGATTCCAGGTAGACATGAATTTTGGAAGAGGGTACTTTTTTTTTTTTAAGAGAGGACAGAGAGAGAGAGAGAATCAATTTTTATTGAGTTTTTCACATGGCTTTCGTTACTCTGACACTTAGTTGTGTATGTGGGTGCTGGGGTTTGAACCCATGTACTTGTGCATGCTGAGCAAGCGTGACAACGCTCCAGCCCCAGGAGGGCACTTTTTGATCCCTTACAAAATTACTTCAGAGTTGTGGTGTAGGAGGAAGCTATACTTCAAGGTACCAAGGAATGAGTTAGTGACCTTTTAAGACAAAAATTGCTTCTTTTTTCCCTGTGGATATTTTTTAGTAAAAGAGAAAAAAAATAGAATCATAATTTGTGTCAAAAATTGAGAAAGAAATGTTAATTAATTATATAGAGATAGAGATAAACTTGGAAAACACAGATAAAGACACAGATGTTGATATAGTAATAAAATCTAAGCATATTTTTAGGTGAAAGTGGAGTGACTGAGGGAAGGTTATCAAGCACAATGATGGGTGGGATAAGTTGGAAAAGAGATAAGACAACTGTTCCTCAGAGATAAGAGGACATACTGCATTTTGCAGTTCCAAAAACAGTTCAAGAAAGAAATGACTGTTATTAATCACACATTCTCTAAAATAGCATCTGCCTTAGTATTTTGTCTGATTTTGCACTGTAGATATCATTTACATGTTTCTCAGATTCTTTTTCTTCCCTCAAAGAAAATTCCTTTTTTTATTTTTAAAAAGAGAGGGAGGGAGGAGAGGGAAAGAGAGAAAGACAGAATCAATGTTATTTAGTTTTTCATGTGGCTTTTGTTGCTCACTTTGTTGTGTACATGGTGCTGGGGTTTGAACTTGCATACTTGCACATGCCAGGCAAGCACCATAACTGCTGAGCCACTGCTCCAGCTCCCTCAAAGAAAATTCTGAAAGAATTCCTTACAATTAACATTGACTTTAACTAGCATATTAAAATTCTGTACATTATAATTTTCCTATAAAAATACTATTTTAGATCACACTAAGGAACTTTGTCTAGGGTTACTGGAATCTATAATTTCACACTTTTCTTTTTTTGTGATGGGTGTTTTTTGGTACTAAGGATTGAACCCAGGGCCTCACACATGCTAAGAGAACACTGTACCACTGAGCCATAGCTGTAGCTCTAATTTCACACTCTTTAAGAATAAGCCTGGGACTGAAATGGAGCAAATTATATTCCATGTATGTATGGTTATGTCCAAATGAACCCCACTATTATATATAATGAAATGCACTAATAAAAATATTTTTAAAATTTGGGAAAAAAGAGTAAGCATACTAAAAAATAATTCTTTTTTTAAAAGTACTTACATGGTTGGATTCTAGTCCACAGAAAAATGTGTATATCTCGGATGATATGTTTATTTTAAAGCTTTGACAATGTTAATATTTGTTAGCTAGAACTTGACTTAGGCAATTCCATTTTGAAACTTAACTTCCATCTTAAAAAAGACCATCTCAAGGTCACTCCTAACTCACCTATCCCTAAACCACAGATAGCACTCCCCATCGTGCAAAGAAACTCTAAACACTCCATTGTCATAAGGAAGGACTCTTCCCTGAAAACTCCCTAACAAGGGCCTAATCCTCTCGTTCCTCATGTCCTCTAGACATGTACCCTAGACTGTAAGCTGAAGGCAGGTATAGAATAAAGGTGATTTCTGTGGTTATATATATGTGTGTATGTGTATATATGTATATGTATATATATGTATGTGTATGTATATATATGTATATACATATATGTATGTGTGTATGTATATATATGTATATATATATATACACATATATGTGTATATATATATACACTTTTTTTGATATCAGGGATTGAGATTGAACCCAGGGGGTCTTAACCATTGACCCACATCCCCAGCCTGTTTTTATTTTTTATTTCAATTTTGTGACAGGAGTCTCACTAATTTGCTTAGGGCCTCACTAAGTTGCTGAGGCTGGCTTTGAACTTGTGATTCTCCTGCCTCATCCTCCCAAGCCACTGGAATTACAGGTGGATGCCACAGTGCCCTTCTGGCTAGCGTTTTTTAGTTGTTGATTTAGGTTTTTCAATATATAGGTTTAACTTGTAATCCACATTCAAACAATATTATAATAACACTTGTTCTTTTATTATCATATATTCTAATTCTGTATACTTTATAAGTCTTATTATTTTCTTTAATCATACACTTTTAATGAAATAAAAAATAAGAAAAATGTTTTTATATGTCTACATATTTAGCATTTCTAGTACTCATCATTCCTTGGTCTATACTTGTGTCTCATGGCATTTTCCTCTGACTGCTTTCTTTTACATTACTTTTTATGTGTATCTGCTGTAATGAATTCTCTTGGCTTTTGCTCCTCTGAAAAAGTCTGCATTTTTGCCTGCATTTTTGTTTTGTTTTGTTTTTTCAGAGCTGAGGACTGAACTTGGGGCCTTGCGCAAGATAGGCAAGCGCTCTGCCACTGAGCTAAATCCCTAACCCCTTTGTCTGCATTTTTGAAAGAAATTTTTGGTGCTTTAAAATTGTTGGTTGACAGTTTTATTTTATTTTCTTGTTTTAGTACTTTAAAGAGACTTTTCCATTATGTTCTGGCTTTCATAGCTTCTGATGAGAAATTAGCTGTCAGTCTTCTCTGTCCCTCTGAATACAATGTCTTTTCCCTCCAGGCATTTAAGATTTTCTCTTTTTCACTTTCTCTTTCAGCAATTTGATTATAATTTACTTTGGAGTGAATTTATTTTCTTCTGTTTCAAATTATTTTGATTCACAGTCTTACAGTTTATCAAATTTGCCCAAATTTTAACCATTATTTCTTCAGAAAATATTTAATATCCTCTAGAAATTTATAGCTGTCCTGGAATTCTAATTATGCATAGGCTAGATTGCTTTGTATTGTCTCATAGGTCACTGATATTCTATTTATTTTTTCCAGTATTTTCCCCCTCTGTGTGCCCTATTTTGAATATTTGATATTTCTATTGTTTTAATTTCATTTTCACTGATTTTTCTTTTAGTGTTTTTTACCTGTTGCTAATCTTATCTGATATATTCTTCATTTCAGAAATTGCATTTTTATCTTTGTAAATTCCATTTGCATATTTTTACATCTTGCTATATTTTCCCCATCATCTCCATGTCTTCCTCTGCATCTTTGAGCATATTTGTAGTTCTTAAAATATCTGTTTTATGATCCTTTTCTACTTATTTCATCATCTGTTTGATTCATTACTAATTATGTATCTAATTGATTAATTTTCCTCCTTCTTATGATTGTAATTTCTTTGCCTGTCTTTAACTATTGACTGCATGCCAGACCATGTGAATTTTACTGTTTTGTAGTTGATATTACTGGATGTTGTTGCATTTCTTTAAAGAGTGCTGGATTCATTCTGGTGTGCAGTTAAATAAATTGAGCATCCATTTTATTTTTTTAAGACTTGCATTTAAGTGTTGTTATTGTGGGTCTTTATTTTGGAATTAATTTAACTCTATTACTAATATATGACACTTTATAAGATTGCATTTCTGTGCTGATTTTTGTGCAATATCATAAATTTTGCCTAGTTTTCTATTTGTATACAGTGGGAAAGCAATGCCAATGTCAGTTAATTTTTTTCTCTTTCAATTACTGTAACCAAATAACAGAATTTGGGTTACTTATAAATAGCAGATATGAATTTTTCACATTTTGGGAGACTGGAAAGTCCTCAATCAAGGTACCAGCAGATTTAATGTTTCTGTTTCATAGACGGTGCCTTCTGACTGTGTGCTCTCATAGTGAAAGGGACAAAACAGCTCCCTGGGGCTCCTTTTGTAAGGGCCTTAATTCCATTCATGAGGGCTCTGTCCTCATGACCTACTCACCTACCAAAGGCCTACTTACTAATACCATCATATTGGTAATTAGATTCCAATGTATGAATTTGGGATAGAGGCACATAAACATTCAGATTATCATAGCAGGTAATATTTCATGTGTATAATCAGAAGTCCTATTTTTATTGATAGAAGAAAAACTCTTTTTAGTTTTATAACTTGTTATTAATAATGTGTTCTAAAATTTTAGGATTGTCAAATTTGAGAAAACTTCTTTCAAATTTCTTGTTAGCTCAATCACATAATTCCACTGCTAGATTTGGTGGGACATATTCATACTATAATATAAGCGCTGAACCTGCATTTTTGTGTCATGATTCTGTATCAAGTTAGTTCACAGGGTGATAGAAATATTTCTTGAAACTAGTCTTGAACTCATTTGGCTGGTTATACTTGCCCCACACAAGACTCTGCAGACCTATATGTCTATAGAGCCTATTCCACCAAATCCAAACTAAGGATATGCCCAACTCAACCTCCTTGTGGCTGGACCTTAAGGTGCATGTGACTTACTTCTAGATGCTTAACATGGGGAGAGGAAATGGAGAAATCAATGAAAAGAGATGCTGGTCTTAACCAGTTAGAGTTAGTGTATCTTTTACAAATAGTACAAAAGTGTATGAACACTAATTTCCAGCTAGGGTTTCTCTTGAGACTTTTGGAAGGGGCTTATGCAAAGGTCATTTGTACCTCATTCATTTCACACTAATTCTGCCTCTGATTTTATTTCATTTATTTATTTTTAAGAAAGTATCAATTTTATTTACATTTGCATCTGTTTTTTGTTTTTCTGACACTTGGTTGTGTATATGGGGCTGGGTTTTGAACCTGGGTCCTTGTGCATGCCAGGCAAGTGCTCTACCACTGAGCCATTGCTCTAGCCCCCTACCTCTGATTTTATCATCAGTATTTTAAAAGCATGGTCATTTTATATCATATGTAGGTGCAGTTTGAACTGGGTATGGTGATATATGCCTGTAATCCCAGTGGTTTTGGAGGCTAAGGCAGGATGATAGCAAGTTCAAAGCCAGCCTCAACCTTTGAGTGAGGCCCTAAGCAATTTAGGGAGAACCTATCTCAAAAAAAAAATAAAAATGGACTGAGGATGTGGATCAGTGGTTAAGTGCCCCTGAGTTCAATCCCTGGTATTAAGAACAAAAACAAAAACAAACAAATAAACCCATTTGTTTATTCAAGATTTTGTAATTCTTTATTTCAACTTTAATCTTGAGCTGGAATATTCATTTTTTAAGCACTGAAAAAAGGAATCAGAAAACATGTTGTTGATGTGACTCTTACTTCAGATATCTGGTGCTGACAAAAATTGGGTTTATGTTCTGTTAGAAACCAAATTTTCCTAGCCCTGTGGGAAAAATTAGGTTTAGTAAGGATTTGGGTTAAGGAAAAAGA
This sequence comes from Aplodontia rufa, assembly GCA_004027875.1. NCBI lineage: Eukaryota > Metazoa > Chordata > Mammalia > Rodentia > Aplodontiidae > Aplodontia > Aplodontia rufa. Next base: position 30,041 of record PVKS010003948.1, read on the forward strand.
TTTCCTTTTATTAAAAAATAGAAAATATTTATTTTATTTTACTTTTATACTTAGTAAGTGATATACTTTTTGTTTGTGGTCTCCTCTGCTCCCCACTTTGTCACTTAGAAATAATAAAGATGTAAACTTGATAGTCACAACCTGATTTGTTGCCATGTAGCCCCCAAAAAAGTATTTGGGCTTTTATTAGATTTTATTACAAGTATTTCATTTTTAGCAGCTTTGATATCAGCTGTAATAATTTGTCTCCTATAGAGAATTCTTATAATCTCTTTTTATCAAGAAGTGTTTTGTTCTTTTAAAGATAACCTTATCAACATGATGACAGTCTCCAATGTCTCAGATGTGGTGGAGCTTAGTTCCTAATAAAGGGCAAAAGGAATTCTTTGCTACATTTGTGAGCAACACTCAGACTATAGTAATATCTGGATGATATTAGAATTCTATTCTGTTTTGAATGATTGATTTGAAAAAATATTTATTGATGAACTTTTGCTTCTGGATTTCAAGTAATCAGTGTTGATTGGCTTACTTCTGTAAGTATAAAAGTGAAGGGTGCAAAATAGATACTAATACCTGCCAGAATGATAAGATGTAAATAAATACAAACATAAAATGTTGAGGTGGATTTCAGAGATGGAAGAAATCTCTCTGACTTCAAGATTCAAAGATTCTAGAACTTAAGCTGGGCTTTGAATAGATTTCAAGGATAGCCCATGGAGCCAGCAAAAATTCTATTAAGAGTAAAAGAAACAAAATAAGAGTGCATAAGTCTTAATTTTGTTTAACTAAAAAAATTATAAAAATATAATCTTTTATGAATATTTTGCTAGTGAAAGGATACAAAAATAAATAAGGATAGTCTTTACCTTCAAAGAATTTAATAATTTGGGAAATTGGAAATGACATTGATACAGCTACTATGAAAAACAGATTTTTATGAATAGGATTTATATTATAATCTTTTATTTAAAGGTTGCCTGAGCAATAGAACCAGGGTTGAAAATATCCAGGTATAAAAATTAGCTCTTCCTCTTCCTAGCTATGTAACCTTGAACCTTGTTGAAACTTAATTTCATCTGTATCTGTTTTCTACTGTATTTCACTGATAACAACCAGAAGCTCCAACAGCAAGCCCATTCCTACTAGGTCAAAAAGCATTTTACCACCACCAATACTAGCAAATTAATGAACCTGGACTGTCTTCCCCACAAAAGGCTTTCTATCCTATTGCTCTCCAAATACCCATAAGGCCACATTGACCCAGTCCAGACCACTGGGTTCAGTTCTTGCTGTCTACAGGCAATGCTGTCCTGCCTCATCAGCTGAATTTAGTCCCACTGCCTTCTGACTCTTCTCACAGTCGCATCTGCACTTACCATTCTTTTGGAGTTACTTTATTGGACTACCATAAAAGATCAAGTTCCTGCTATTTCAGTTTCTTTCACCCTCTCATTCATGAGTTAACCAACTCTCTCTTTCTGCCAAGGACTCAGGGACAGGGGAGTTTCAGTGCTCAAATTGGGATAATCCCAAGCAAAGTAAAATGGACTGGTTAGTTCCTACCACCAGCCTTAGTCCAGACTGCTTCCCCTGCACCTCTAGTTCTTGTTGAAGTCTCAACAAAACAACAGCTTAACTTAATCCAAGTTTGGCAGTCTTCTCAACATTTCAAGGATAAAGAGATATAATAATATGAGAATTAATATCCTGAAATGTCAATGAGTACTGAGAGAGAATGCTAAGCCAGTCTGAAATTAAAACAATACCAGATTGGAAATTAAAACACCCTGATGATTAAAAAAATGTAGGGACTGGGCTGAAGCGGTGGCTCAGCGGTTTCTGCGCTTGCCTGGTGAGCACGAGGACCCAGGTTCAAACCCCAGCACCACGTACACAACTGAGTGTTGGAGCAACTAAGGCCATGTGAAAAACTCAATAAAGTTGTTCCTGTCTTTCTCTGTCTCTCTCACTGTCCCTCTCTCTTTAAAAAAAAAAAATGTAGGGACCAGGAAAGGAACTCATATGGCTGGAGTGAAAGGTTTATATGATGTCACAGGCAAAGTTGAAAGTACATTTTTACTGGGATCCTTTTATCATGTGTGTGTCCACATGTATGTGTGTTTGTGTATGAGGGCTAGGAGAAAGGCAATTAAATGCCATGGAAAGTCAGTAAAATTAAAGTAGTAACAATGTAACTGCTAAGAGGCAGCTTAATAGCTAGGAGAATTAATTAATAGAATATTCTCAATTTAATTTTTAGTCATATTTAATGATTAGACCAGCTATAAGCTGACCATTCCTTCCTAGTGTGAATGGACTTAGTGGTAACTGTAGGCAGATGCAGCATGGCTGGAGGAAATGAGTGCACACCCTCGAATAGCTCATCTTCTCTGTGGTCCCTTCCCCTTTCTTTCTCTGCTTCTTGACTGCTGTGAGGTGAGCATCTTCCCTCCATGGTACCTTTCCACTATGTTGTTCTGTCTTACTTTAGGCCCAGAGCAATGAAGTCCATTGGCCATGAACTGAATCTCTGGAACTGTGAGTCAATATAAATTTTTCCTCGTCTAAGTTGCTCTTGTCAGGTATTTTGGTCACAGCAACCAAAAGCTGACTAACTCAGCCCCTAATACCTGTCATAACTAATTAAGGAGACCAATTTCTGTATTTTTTTGATCGATCATTCTATAAGATTACTAGTTCAATCTTGGGAAAGTTCTGTCTGGTAAAGTGATAGGGGCTCTAGTTCCCAAACTTTTTAGATTAGTTTGACCATTCCTCAGGTTTCCATTTTTCCCTTCTCTAAGTATGGCAGAAATTTTTAGCAAAATAGTGCCGAAATTTTTGTAAGCCCATGGTGTATTATTGATAATTTTCAAATAGCAGAATGCCTGTTTTATTCAGTAGAATATTTTAGTTTACTCAATCATTTACTCCATAAGCATTTATTTTGAACTTACTGTATTCCAGGAATTGCACTAGCTACTGGGAACATAAATATATACCAAGGCTCTGTCTTCAAAGAGCTCACAGTCAAATAGGTAAGCAGATTTATAAAAAAAAAATTATAAGATATGGCAAGTGCCTAGTATGTAGTTGTTGTTCATTAGGTATTTGTTAAATGGATGGTTGATGATAGTACTGAGAATTGAAAAATTATCTGAGGAGGTCAGGAAATGAGGAAAAATTCCCATTTGATCATTAGCTCCATAAGAAAGGGCATCGTTCACCTTCTTCACCACAGAATCTAGCAAATTGCTGGTGTTCTGTAAAACTTTATTGAATGAATGAACAAGAGAAGGAGGAGACAATTGAGCAAAGTTTGAAGGAGTAATGAAATTTGTTTGGGCAGCAGGTGCGCATTGCTAGCAAAGAGAATGTGTGCAAAACATATGGAGAGCTGGAAGTGCCTGATTCTATCCCAGGATCAATGTTAGATTGTAATTTAAAGTACTCAGACCCATGCCCGAGACATAATTATCAGTACATATAATATCAAAAAAGTATCTTTTTGGATGTGTTTCATATAAATCATGCATCTAGAAACTTCCTACAACATTTGTTGGTATATGTTTTTATATATTAGTCAGTTGAAATATCTATATTTTAACACAGAGACTTCTTGTTGTCCCAACTTCTTTTAAATAATATATTTTCAAGCAAGAACAACTGTGAAATCAGAGCAGATAACGTTGTTTGCACAATACAAAGATTAATTCACTTGAGTTCACTTGGTGGGAAAAAAAATTACAGATTTTGCCACATAGTATTTTATCTTGTCCATTAGTTGTGCTGTGAAACCTTCATCAAGGTATAACAAGCCCTGGAAGTGATTTCAATTGAATGACAAAAGAAATAGAATAAAATTCATTTAAAACTGGTTCACACCAGCTCTCCTGCATGTACTATTAACTGCTAAGATCAAGTCACAAAACATTATTTTGAGGAGAAAAGGTTTAGTGAACCCTAGAAATTGAGTTTGATTTATGCCAGAAAATCTGCCTTTTCACTGCTTGAGATTTCTATGGAAGAAAGCCACAGTCTTTTACCAAATGGTTTCTAAGGAAACCCCTTATAGCACAGCATCTGAAAACAATTTGGTTGTTAATGAGAAATGGTTCTCACGGTGGGAAAGTGTTGACTGAAAGAAAAGGCTCCTAGATTCAGCAGTTTGTAAAAAGTGTTTACTGTTCTACAGTTACGTTTATGAAATTTCTACATAGAGTAAACATTTTTAGATCCTATTTCACAGTCATTCTTACATGTAAATATATATATATATTTAAATACATATATATTTAAAGAAGCTTGGGCAATTGAAAAGTTTTTGTGCTAAAAATGTAGATACTTGAAGTTGCAAATGTATTCAAACAAATTGCCTTCCAGAATCTGTCCTCCCCGTTGAGTTTTTCAATCTGCTTTGGAATTCTAGCTTTCTAGTATTCAAATATTAGCATTAAATTATAGTAAATTAAATTATTTTTCATAAAAATGTATCTATAAATCCTAAAATGCAGTGCAGCATTATATGTTTTTAAAATGTTTTTAAATGTATTAGGAAATGTCTCACAAATTATTTTACTGCTTTTAAGTTCTCCAAAAGAAAGTAATCAATTGCAAAGTTATAACTACAATCCTTTCATAATAATTTCAAGATTTAATTTTTATGTCTAAAGAAGCACTAAACTTTGAGGTTAAAAAATAAATGTTAGATATATACTCATTTCTTTCAATGTCCCTATTGAATTCAGATTCCAAATTAACTATATCTATATTTTCTTGATAATCTCTAAGTTATAATACCAAAGAAAATTCATTCAATATTTTTCAAATAGATTTGATTCTTTTGCATGATTCAGAAATCTGAATGAATATATGACAGAAATTTAAAAAGTGACTACTGAAAATTCAGAAGGAAATATTTGGACATATTTTTTGCTCTGAGAATGTTGTAAGTTTTCAAATCTGTGTAAAAATATCCCTCAGTTTTTCATTCACTTGAAATTCTATTGGTGTACTGCTTTGCCCATAACAGCCATCAGTCCATCTGTCCTTGAGTATGCTTTCTGCTTTAGACCTCTGTACCAGTAGAGTTGCCAAGAGTCTTCTTGTTGTCCTCAGTTGTTTTCCTCATTTGACCCCCACCTCCTTTCTCTTTCTTCCCTGGTCTTTGAACTTCCTCCACTTGGGACAGCTGCTTTCATTTGCAGCCCTGCCTTTGGGCAGAGAAAAAATTCTGCCAATGAAAACAGGGAAAATAAGAAAACAAGAAGGGTTGCAAGTGCTTTGCATGTGTTGCAGATCTCTGGCTGTCTGCTTTGGGATCTTCTTGCCCACTGGTTAGTGGACTGAGAAAGGGTCTTCTGACCCTAAGTGATGAGAGATTATTTGAGAGAATTTTTTTTGCTTTCAATTTAGAATCAACAAATTCAGAAATTATTTGTGTTAAAAAAATAATTCAAAAGTGATATTTTATGTTTGCTCAACCACTTCCTACTCTGAAGGCCTGGATTTGGTTTGGTCAGGTCTATGCTATTGTCAATATTGTCTGGTTACAATAATAACTGATATGGTGTTTTTGATTATTTGAAAGGAAAGGAATCTGACCTCCTTTCTGCCCTCCTTCAATTCTTATAAGTCACAGGAACTCAGAGGACAGAAGCTTCTCTTAACTCTTTCAGAGTGATATATGATAATGTATGTATATAAGAGAATTTAATAAATATTAGTTCATGAAGATAATGAAGAAAACATCTTTTCTAAACAAAAATAACAGTAAGCAAATGCTTTATAGCACTGCTGCTATTATGCCCTTTTGCTTGATTATTGAGGTTTGGTAAGATTTTTTTTAAGCGACTTAAAAGGATAGGAGATATAATTTTTGTCTTTGTGAATGATACATCAGGAAGGTGATTGGCGGCGGTATCTGAATAATAAGCCCACAATAGAAATGTAGCTTCTGCCTCAGCACATTGAGCTTATTTTTACATTTTTTTTTCTTTTTCCCCACAGTATCCTCCACAGCACCACAGGATGGCTCCCCAGATAAGGCAACAATCTAATGGGGAATTATAGAGCTCCCTGTTAGACTTGGAAAGAAATACTTGTCTTTACTTATGTAACCAACTCTGCATCTCACGCTGCCATTTGCTGCTGAGTGAAGAAACTGCAAAGATGACAAGGTTCCTCCCTTTTACCCTGTCTGCCATTAATTGTTATTATCAGAGCTGAACATGTAAAAGAGCAGGAATCACACGAAAAGTGGATAAACAAATGCATGTTAAAAAAAAGAGTGTTTTCTCTATCAAGGTCCATGCGAAGAAGGACATCATGTTTCCTTATCTTGGAAAATCTTTTATAAGTAGTTATAGTTCAGGATAAATTCAATTCAAAATATTCTACTTAAGTGGCTGATGTGTGCTAAATTCTTCACTAATACCTGTGAATACCAAGATTAACGAGAGATCGTCCTAATGCAGGAGCTCACAGACTAGCCTGTGGCAACACCTTTTCTCAGAATTTGGAAGGTTTGGATGGTCTACCTAGGTTTGTGATCATGCTACCCTTCTTCAGTTAATAAATCTCTAACAACTGCTCTATATAGTGGGAAAGTACAAAGTCCTGATGATGAGTTAGATAAGAGAAGCTGCCTTCAGAACGTTCCAGTCTAGTGGGGGAGAGGGACATGAGAAAGAGAAATTATAGTATAATTTTATAGAAGTGAGTAAAAAATATGCTTTCTGGAACTCTTAATTTTTGAAATTGATAGAGCTTGTCAGTTAGTTTACAACACATATAGGGTGTTTAGCAGGTACCAGATTTTTGTGGTAGATTGGAAGCACACAAAGATGTGAACTGTCTTATCATTGGCACTGTTACCTTTCCTGTTTCAGTATTCTCATGCCAGGTGTTGAGTACAAAGCTAACGCTTATGTATTTACTCTATTTAAATGTCTACAAAGGTCAACTTTTTTTCTTGGTAAAATGAGACTTCTTATGTGCTAGCATGCCATTATCGTTTGTATTCCTCCATAGTTTGCATGTGATATTAAACACAAAGATGTATGAGATGTGATATTAAACACAAAGATGTATGAGATGTGATATTAAACACAAAGATGTGTGAGAAAATGTTATTAGCTGAAAGTGGACAGATTGTCATTCTGCTTCTGCCTTTCCATTGGAAGATGAGTACTGAAGTGAATCTTTTTTTCTTTGAATCTTAAATGAATCTTCTTTTAAAAAGGTATGATTTAGTGAGTTCAGCTCTGGATGACCATCTGATGCTATCATGAATATACCATGAACTCTTTCATCTGGGATCTTCAATCTGAGTGTTATTGCCATTTGGAGCCGGGTAACTGTAATGGAAGGACTGTCCTGTGCATTAAAGGATGGTCTGCAGCATCCTTGCTCTCTACTTATTACATACCAGCACCTCCACAGTTGTGACAACCACACATGCCCCCAGATATTGGCACATATCCGCTGGGGTTATAGTTGTCCTGAGGTGAAACCACTGCTTTTGACTATCTGGCCACTGACTTTAACCTGATGGGACAATGTATGTGACTAGGTATGGTCTCTTTTCTGGTAGGTGTAGGTCTTTAGTCTGCTATGATCTTTCAGTTATGCAGTGCCTCATTTGTGCTTAGTTTCAGCAGAACCATGATGAGCAAGGTGATCCTTGCCCTGAAGTAACCTGTAGTCTAAAAATTTGTAAAACTTGATTATTTACAAGTAGGTAATTCTTTGAAACAGTGCCTTGAGCTTCCTGGTTAATTGTGATAACTACCCCAAATCAGGTATTAGCAGGTGGTATAAAAATTCCTCCAAGTAGTGGAAATCTCCTATCATATTCTTCCAACTTCTCATTGAAGAGTTGATTCTTATGCAAAAAGTGGGTTGAACTGTTTTACTACTGAGATATTTACTTTTTATTTTTTTAATCTTTAAGTCCATTTTTCCACCAAATCTTTTATAAATCAACATGTGTGTTATGGATTTAGGGGATAATAACAACACCTGTTCTGATACAAAGGGTTCTTATTGTTTGGACAGCTGTCCACACTTTGAGCATTTGGATAAGCACATTCAGTTTTAAGAGAAGAATTGTGTGATGAACAGATCTTATAATTGTATAACTAAAGCTAATTTAAGTGTTCAACTTAAATTAACTCTTTAAAAACCCTTGAAAAAACTTCAAAAATAACAATCTCAAATCCTATTACTAAGCATTATGATTTATTTAAAATCAAATAAAGAGCAGCATACAAAGTAGCATTTGAGATCACGTTTGAACAGTGAATGTATTGGGGCAGTTAAGCATTTACTAAAAGAATTATTTCCCAGAAGTATAGCAGTTCCCTGATATTTATCTAATCCTTTGTACATGCCAAAGTAATTCACTGAAGCCATACTAAGAATTCGAGTTTTTTTGTTTTCTATATGTTACTGGGAGAGAACCTTCTAGGAATATTTTAATTTTTTTTAACTTTACCATTGTTTTATACACATGTGCACACACATATATTATTTCATTTTATTTTTAGCTACTGTTACTGAGTGCCTACTAAGTGCCAGGAGCTTACATACATAACGCACTTACACATATAATACATGTAGTCTAAGAACCTCATCTAGAGTCACATAGTTGAGTTTCAGAACATGAATCTGAATCCAGGCTCTCAGCATTCTTGTTCTTAGTCATTATAGTACACTACTATACATTCAGCATGGGCCTAAAATAAATGTGTGTTGTTATTTATGCTGTCTGTTGTTCTAAGATGACAATTTAGACATATTGGTCTTTGCATTTCAAAAACACTAGGAGAGTTTTGATGGTTAGAAATAGATTCTAATCTAATAAATCCTAATCTACTATGGTGATGAGGGTAAATGGTAATTTATATGATTTTCCAAACTTACTAAAGAGATTTCACTCTTGCTTCAGTCTTTTCTCCACCTCTACACTAGATAGAGATGTGTGTACACAATGTAACATTGTTTAAATGTATCAGTTCTGAAATAACCATACTTTAAATGGAACAAGATAGTTGGCTTTGGTTATTATAACTTTTATAAGCCATGTGGCTATATTAAATTTAATAGAAAAATTGGAAAGGAGGTATTTTAAAATAACATTTTTGTAATGAAAGCCATCTTGATATAATTCCTTATTCATTTTATACTGTGATGATCACTGATGCCATGATAAAATGTCATTTAATTTATATCACAAAGCTGGGCGTAGTTTTAAAGCTAATTTGTATGGCATAGTTGCATGTGGGTATGAGAAAGCACATGAGAGAAAGAAATAACCTAATAATATTCTGTGAAAAAAATCTGATCTATAAGGATTCAGATTTAAAAACTGGATAGTCAGTTCATTTAATTAAGATACTTAGGGGAGAATAGGGAACTAATGATAACAGTCCTATGGTTATTCCTGTTTTACAAGTGAGGAAAATGAAGCACAGGGTGATCCAACAGTTCTGTCAAGGTTGTGTAGCAAAAGTGCCAGAGCTGGGTCTTGGACTCCATGCCTGCCCTCTTAATCACTGTTGTATACTGCCTCTTGGGTTCTTGTGCCTTAGTTTGAAAAACATACTTGCTTAAGTGTTGTCTGTGACTGCTTTAGTGCATACAACGCCAGACTGAGTACTTATGATAAAGACCCTCTGGCCCTTAAAGCCTACAATATTTACTCTCTAGCCCTTTTTAGAAAATGTTTGCAACATCTTCTCTAGAGAGTAAGCAGGATATTTTCAGGATCAAAAGAACTGCTGATTGAATTTGGATCTACTATCATGACCAAAGAAGGACTGTCAAAAATTAGAATAACCAGTGCTCAGGTGAAAGAACTTATATCTGGGGTAGAATCACTATCTTGTAGTGTCAGTGAAGGAGGTGAGAAGGGGTTACATTGAAATTATGGGTCATCGTTCACGCAGTGGATAATCAGTCGGGTTGGCATATATACTCAAGGCTAGAACTTGTGCTGAGCATTGGATTCAATATCTGAGAAAAATGATACTTTTCTCCACCTCGAAGGAGTGGAGGTCATTTACCCAGATTCCCCTCTTGTTGAAATTAGTCAGGAATGGAGAACAACATTAGGAAATGAGACATTGAATGCGGGTGTTTCTTACTGGTCCAAGCCTGGGATTAAAGAAAGAAAGGGACCTTTGCCATTAGACCTATACTTAAGTATGGTTAAGTAAGGTTAAGTGAGAACCAATATCTCCCAAGTTCCTATAATGCTGGAAATTTTTTTTGCATATGTAGATTACTCAAGACCTCACAGGGTGGTAGTTCCAGAAAAGGGTCCTTCTCTTCTTTGTATCTGTGGCTAACAACATGATATTTAAGTCTTTCTACAGATCAACTTGTTTGGCTAAGGTTATGACCAAAATGAATTGTTCTTTTCTCTATATTCTTATTTCATTGCATTTCAGTAGTCAGTGAACCAACTTTATATTTCAATTATGCGTGTACATATACTCTTTACCCCAGTTTGCACAAATACTTGAGAGCAAAATTTCAGTTGAGTTTACCCATTTAAATATCCACCAAATACTTATATAGAAAAGTTCTAATTGTAATCCCAAGTGACTTAAATTGAATATAATTAAATGTGGTTTATTATATCTTGATGAAACTATAGAGCCTCTTTTCTTAAAATCACCATTTCCCCTCTTATAGATTGTATCAGATTACTAACTATATTTGACATCTCTTGTAGATTAATTTGTTTTCCCAAGCCCCTGGTTGGCCATAGCTGATTAAAGTCTCCAAAGGAAATATAGCCACTTAGGTCTTCTGTTTTCAAGAAACAGGTGAGTGCATGTGTATCTTTATAGAAGAGAATAACTAGAGTAGCTCACAGAATCGAAGGATCACTTGGCAAGCTTGCATCAGGGAGATTAGGAACCAAGACAGTTCTGAGGACTTGAGCATGGAGAGCTCACGGACCCTTTGACCTAGGGCACCCCAAGGCACTCCACTCAAGATTCAAATTCCTGTTTAATACAAGTTGATTCAGGAAACCAACTCTAAGATTGGAAAACAGTTTTTTTTTTTAAATCAGAAATTGGAGTTATGAGGATTTGAGAAAAGAAGTGGTGGACAAATTAAGACATATTTTACCAGTCATCTGAGGGCAAACTAACTACCAAGATTCTCTCAAGAATGTGAATTCAGAGATGAAAAACAAATAGTAGAATTGACTTTTTGCTTAGATGTTGCATAATGTAATGTAATGTAAGGCTGGAGCCACCGTAGGGAAGCAGAGGAAACAGAGATCTAGCAGAAAAGCAAAGATTAGATATAAGAATGGCCACGCAACCCCTAACCAAAAAGGTGGTTTCATTTCTTGTGGTTTGTCCCTCTTTTTTTGAGCTACCAGTGTGTGATTAACAGTCCTGCATAGCTTAATAATGGGATCATGTCCTGAGAGATGCAGCGTTGGGTGATTTCATTGTTGTGTGAACATCATAGAGTATATTTACACAAACCTAGATAATAGAGATTGGGCACTCATCTTGGCCTTTAGATACAATCAAGAGACAGAGTCAACATAAGATATATGAGGCTACTGCCAGAGTAACAAGACTTTTTTTTTTTCTTTTAAGAGAGAGAGACAATGAGAGAAAGAATCAATTTTTTATTTAGTTTTTCAAGTGGCTTTCGTTGCTCCAACAATTATTTGTGTTCGTGGTGCTGGGGTTCAAACCCATGTCCTCGTGCATGCTGCTGAGCCACCCTTCCAGCCCCAAGAATTTTTTTAATAAGTAGAAGGAGTACACTCTAAAATAATGACTAAAATATAGTAATATTTAACCCAGTAACATGGTAATTCATTACCACTATCAAGTATATAATTGTATGTACTATTCTTTTACATGACTGGCACCACAGAAGGTTTGTTTACATGATCGCTACAAACATATGAGTAATACATTGCAATATGAAATTAAAATGACTGTGATATCACCCGGTGATCAATAGGAATTTTTCAGTTCCATTATAATCTTTTTTCCCACATTTTTAAATTGGTGCGTTATAGTTGTACATAATGAGGGGATTAGTTGTTACATATTCATACATGCACACAATATAACAATATAATTTAGCTGGTGTTACTCCCCAGTACTACCCCATCCCTCCCCTCTCCCACTCCTTGGTCTCTTCCCTCTACTGATCTCCCTTTGATATACGTGAGATCTGCCACCATCTTTCTTTTCCTTTTTTCTCTTTAGCTTCCGTGTATGAGAGAAAACGTTCAACCCTTGATCATCTGAATTCAGCTTATTTTGCTGTACATGATGGTCTTTGGTTCCATCCATTTTCCTGCAAATGCCATAATTTTATTCTTCTCTATGGCTGAGTAAAACTCTATTGTGTGTATATATATACCACATTTTCTTTATCTATTCATTCATTGATGGACACATATGCTGGTCCCATAGTCTATTGTGAATTGTGCTGCTATAAACCTGGGTATGCATGTATCATTATAGCATAATGACTTTTAATTCTTTAGTATAAATATTGAGGACTGGTATACTGGGGTCATATGGTGGTTCTATGCTTAGTCTTTTGAGGAACCTCCATACTGATTTCCATAGTTGTTGTACTAAACTTTTAAATTTTTTTAAAGAGAGAGCTTGATGGAGAGATAGAGAGAGAATCAATTTTTATTTATTCTTTCATCTTGATTTTCTGACACTTATTTGTGTAAGTGGTGCTAGAGTTTGAACCTGGGTCCTCGTGCATGCCAGACAAGTGCCTCAACTGCTCAGCCACCACTTCAGTCCTGTTACACTAATTTAAAATTCCACCAACAGTGTTCTTTTTTCTCTCCATATCCTTTACAGCATTTATTATTATTTGTATTCTTGATGACTGCCATTCTGACTGGTATGAGATGAAATTTCAGTGTAGTTTTGACTTGCATTTTCCTAATTGCTAATGATGAAGAACATTTAAAAAAATTTTTTTTTAAATTTTGAACAACCATACAAGTTTTTAACAAAATAATATAAAATATGTATAGATTCTGGATATTACAATTACCCCCAGGAATGTCCCCCCAATTACCCACCCTTGTCCCTCCCTTCCCTTTCCCACAATATCTCTAAAAAAGGATTATGTTGTATAGCATTACATCTTATCTGGATTTAACACATGATAATAGACCAACTTTCTCACTGTCCAGGGTCTAGTCCCAACCTCCACAGATGAGTGGAGACAATCGACCATTAGTTCTTTGGGTTAAGCTGATTTTACTCAGCATAATTTCTTCCAAAGCCATCCATTTACCTTCAAAGGCTGCAATATCATTGTTTCTAATTGCTGTGCAAAATTCCATGGTATAAATGTACCACAGTTTTTGGATCCATTCATCCAGTGAGGGACATCTGGGTTCTTTCCATAGCCCAGCAATAGTAAATTGAGCTGCTATGAACGTAGATATTGCTGTGTCACTATAATGTGCTGATTCTAAATTCCCTGGAAAGATTCCCAGGAGTGGAATAGCAGGGTCGTATGGTGGGCTCATCCCTAGTTTTTTGAGGATTCTCCACACTGCTTTTCAGAGGGGCTGTACCAGTCTGCAGCTCCACGATGAAGAACATTTTTCATGTATTTGTTGGCCATTTATATGCTTTTTTTCGAGAAGTTTATGTTTAATTCATTTTGAAGTCAGGTATTGTAATGCCTCCAGCATTGCTTTTTTGGCTTAAAATTGCTTTGGCTCTTCTGGGTTCTTCTTCTTTTTTTGTTTTTAAATGAATTTTATGACTTTTTTTCTAGTTCTGTGAAGAATGCCATTGGTACTTTGATGGGGTTGCAGTGAATCTTCATATTGCTTTTGGTAATATGGCCATTTTACCAATATTAATTCTGCCTATCCATGAACATGTGAGATCTTTCCATCTTCTTGTGTCTTCTTGATTTCTTTCCTCAGTGTTCTATAGCTTTCATTATAGAGATCTTTCATCTCCTTGGTTAGATTTATTCCTACATATTTTATTTCCTTTTAATGCTATTATGAATGGAATTATTTTCCTGATTTCCTTCTCAGCAGCTTTATTGTTGGTATATAGGAATGCTATTGGTTTTTGGATGTTGATTTTGTAAACTGCTACTTTTCCAGATTTATTAGCTCTAGCAGTCTTTTGGTGGTGTTTTTTTTTTAATCTTCTATGTATATAGTAATATCCTCTGTGGTTATAATTTCACTTATTCCTTTTCTATTTTTATCTCTTTCATTTCCTTTTCTTGCCAAATTGCTCTGCCTATAATTCTTAGCAATATATTAAATAGGAGTGATAAGAGTGGACATAGCTCCATTATAATCTTATGGGACCACTGTCACAGTTGGAGTTTCTTGTTAAACAAAACACGTGGCAGATGACTGTATTTTTGGTGTAACTCTTGTGTTCTAGACTATCCCTTCAATTTATAAACAGGAAATGTAGTAATTGCCTTATGTTTTGGAATATTCAGCTATAGAATAATTGGGAAAAATTTTCAATTAGCAATAATTGTAATTTGGATAAACCTGATTGGCTACAATACTGCCACTGTGCAAAGCTATTATGGAATAATGGGAATTAAAATCATAGGCATCAAAGACTACAAAGAATCAGATAATCTCAGACACAGATGGGATTTGCTATTTGCCAGTTCTATCATTTGGTGATGATGAGGGTAGTGACTGAAGATACATTTAGCACTTATAAGTACAAGTAAAAGCTTTTTCATACATTTTCTTATTGGATCCTCATAAACCCTGAAATACGGGTAGAATTTTAATTCCATTTTACATGAAAGAAAAAATAAACCATGAAGCCAAGATTCAAATTTCCTAATTTAACATCTAAGTCTAAATTCTTTTTTATTTTTTTAAAGAGAGATGGACAATGAGTAAGAGAGAGAGACAGAAAGAATCAATTTTTATTGAGTTTTTCACATGGCTTTCGTTACTCTGACACTTAGTTGTGTACGTGGGTGCTGGAGTTTGAACCCATGTACTTGGGCATGCTGGGCAAGCACTGTAACCACCGAGCCACCACTCCAGCCCCCTAAGTCTAAATTTTTGAAAATGTAATTCTCTTTACAAACTTCAGAAATGAAGCAGGTTACAAGAAATTCACATTTTATTTATTTTTTTTAAGAGAGAGGTACAGTAAGAGAGAGAAAGAGAATCAGTTTTATTTAGTTTTTCATGTAGCTTTTCATTGCTCTGACACTTTGTCGTTTAACTGGTGCTGGGATTTGAACCTGTGTACTAACTCATGCAAAGCAAGTGCTGTACCTGCTGAGCCACTGCTCCAGCCCCAGAAACCCACATTTTGGAGTGATTCAAAAACCTGAAGAATATCTTTGTATCAAAAATTTCTCTTTTTACCAGATTCTACCCAAATCTGAGTTACTCTGCTATCTCAAGGAAATTTCTATCTGGACCAAGAAGTAAAACTTTACCTGAACAGCTTCCAGAGCAGTAATAATAACAACTATTTACTGAACAATTGTAATGCACTAGAATATTTAATTTATAACACAGGTAAGTAACTCTCCACATTCTGGAAAAGCAGGGACTTTTACTATTTCCACCATAATTATATACTGTTGTATAATGAAGTGCTTAGATAGCATGCATAGTAATTATATAGTACTTTTATAATAAAAGCACAGTTGTCATTATGTGGTAAGTTTGATAAATATTTGTTTAATGATCATGAAGGGATTACTTGGCAATTATCTCTGCCTTTGAGAGCATGTGGAAAAAGAGGAAGTGTCATCTTTGCAGAACTTCTGCCAGAAATGATTTAACTTGGGCCTGGGGTGGTAGCTCAGTGGTAGAGCTCTGGCCCAGCAGATGTGAGGCACTGGATTTGGGCTTCAGTACTGCATGAAAATAAAAAAATAAATAAATAGTATTGTGTCCATCTACAACTAATTTTTTTTTTAAAGAGAGAAGGACAGTGAGAGAGAGAGAGAGGGAGAGAGAATCAATTTTTATTGAGTTTTTCACAAGGCTTCTGTTGCTCTGACACTTAGTTGTGTTCGTGGGTGCTGGGGTTTGAACCCGTGTACTTGCGCATGCCGGGCAAGTGCTGTAACTGCCAAGCCACCACTCCAGCCCCAACAACTAAATTTTTTTAAAAAAAGAAGACGTGGTTTCATTTGACAGTAGCTATTTTTATTCTGCCCCCTCCAACAATGATTCAGTCTTAGACTTTTTCTTTGATCCTTAATATCGCCATTAAGAGAAGTTTCTATCAAATGCTTCAAATACACAATGTGAAGGAGGATTAATGATCCCCTGCTGGTGAATGAAGTGGGAGGCATGGGTTCCCCAGCCACTACTGGACACTGTACTAGGTTTGGCCTGAGGCGTGTCGGCAGAAATACAGGCTGGAGTGTGAGAAGATGCCAAGGACCTATCTCCTTTCTACCTCATTACTCTTTTCACTGGGTTACTGTGTCCCTTTTGTAACCCAACCTGCAAATTACTTGGGGAAAGAGAGATATACCCTGGGTCAGTTGAGGAATACATTAATTCTTTTGCTAAGTTAGGGGGAAAAATATACTGGTGAACCTTTATTTGACAGAGGGTCAAATAACTTGAAATTCCTTTCCTTCCACATTAAAATCTTTTGACCATATTGTTCTGAAGCCCTAGCATTATATTTCAGTGTCCTTCTCAGCTGCTTTACCAGCTCCCTAAGGAGGTTGTTCTGTGATGTGTGTGTGTGTGTGTGTGTGTGTGTGTGTGTTTAAAGGAGCAAGTTGACAAAATGATTGCATCTAACAAAAAAAAAACCAGGACCTTCAATTTGATGATGTATTGTTGATGACAGTTCTTCAATTTTAAGTCCAGTCATAATGAGACAGGATGCTGCAGAAGCCAAAGACCACACAAATTATCAATGTTAAGTGTCAAGAGGGCGTGGAGGAAATGGGTTACAACCTCTTTTCTCCAATAGTTGTAATGTTTTGCTGTCTGAAAAATCACTTTAAAAAAGAACACTGTCCTGATGTATTCGGGAACCACTGTAACAATGACAAAAATTAGGTTTATTGAAACGTGTGTGACTTTTTCTCCTTTCCAGTAGTGTGTTTTTCTCAAGAGTTATTATATCATGTCCTTGTGTCAAGTTTAGTCTATTGGACATTTCTATGTCCTCTGTAATTTAGGTTTTAAGCAACATATGGTTTACTCTGCCATTAAAAAAAAAATTAGCTGCCTTCCCTGAGTGGGAGACTGGCATGGTTAATATTCTTGTCTAGAAATTGTGGTGAAAAAACAGATAAACCAAAATAAACCCAGAATTTTAAAGGAGCTGCTTTAAAATGTGAGGGCCTTGTCAACCAGTTAAAAACTAAAAGCTTGTTTTGTCCTGAATGTCCTTGCTGGGCTCATTATGGATTAAAACGGGCCACAGCCCATTTGCAAAGCCTCTGAATGACCTCCTTTCATTCTGTACTTGGAAATGTCTCTTCAGCCACAAAGAGAAACAACAGTTACAACCTAATTTCTTTGGCGCCAATATCAGTGGAGGAAAAGCCAACAGACCATTATTCAAACTCTAGAACCTTCTTTTGATGATTATATAATTCTGTGTTCATTAGTCATATTTATTTATGTATTTAAATAAGTACATTTTCTAAAGGATTATAAAGTGGTTTGATAATGCAGTAATATCACATTTCTTGCATGGAGCAACATTTTTTAAATAGAGTGCTTCAAAGTAATTTGCTTTTTATGGTTACTAAAGTTAAAAAACACATTAACACCTATCCCAAGGCTTTAAAAGAAAAGCCTTTGTTTTTCAATACTACATTTTTAAATATCATGAGAATTCAAAATTATTATTTTGTTAGCTAAATGCATTAGTCACTTCCCACATTTACCTTTTGTAGTCAGTGAAGGGCTTGAGTCTGGAATTAATACTGGTGCTAGGATGCATTTTTTTGATACATTTTAATACAATTTCCAAATGGTATCTGTAGTTAATTTCAGCGTAGATTGGTTCTGAGCAATCATCCTTCCTTGACTTCTCTTGCACTTACAGGGAATTGCCCTGAAGAGCCCTGGCTAGGCTATACTTCCTATATGATGTTGTTTCTGCAAATTCTTTCCTAGAGCTGTCTCCCTCCCAGCCTTTTCCCTCCTTCAATCTGACCAACCCTCACTACCTTAAAGTCTTCACCTTAAGCTTACTTTTAGTTGTATTAACTGATTAGTTGGTTTAATGTATTAGTTTAATGTATTTGGAGCAGTGACTGGATGGGGATTAAGTTACTGAAAATTTAGGATTAAATTGTGAAGGAATTTCTAAACTGCTTTTTTGAGGTTTTGAACAAGAAAATGAATGTCCCTACTGTGTTTTAAATTTGAAGGAGTTTTAAGAGAATGTTTAACATTAGACTTCTAATTAACGGGCCACAAACTAGGAAATACCACACTACTCTTCTTTTTATGATGATCTCATCTTCCCCTCTCTAAAGCATTGTGAAAAATCTCTTGCTCTGTTTACATTCTGGTGCTTCCTGCTAGTTCATTACTGAAAAATATCAGCTGCCAGGATTTGGTCTTATGTTGTCATTTACCAGTAACTAATGCTAAACATAATAATATCAACTAAAATTTAAACACCATTAACTTATGGAATATGTGTGCAGAGTAGTGGTTCAGAGTGCAGAGTCTCTAAAGATCTAGTTTAAAATTCTCTACCACTTATTAGTTGTAGGATGTGGACAGACTATTTAGGCAACTCATTTAGTAAAGTAAATGCACTGAAGGCTGGGAGTTTGGGTCAAAGAAGCCAGGTCCTAAACCAAGCATGACTTTTCTTTGAAAGTGTTATCCCAAAATCCATGGAAATCCTGCCTTCTCTTCCATGGTACATTTCTGTTTGCTTGAACATGAAAATAGTTTTAAGTTGGAGGAGAAAGTTAAGTTAGTTGGTGTTTGTGGTCTCAAACTTTCTGTATTATTTCTCCAAGAAAGCATACTGTGTTTATCTTATGGCTTGAAGCACTTCCCCCACCCCCCCAAAACTTTAGGGCATAAAAGCATGCAAACAGATTAAAGGAATCATCAGGAATGTACATATAAAATCTTACTATAGCTGAAGTTTACATTAATCTTCAGTCACTGATTTACAGTGTTCACCCCCAAAATACAATGTTCTAGATCATTTTTTAAAAAGCCAAGCTCAACAATGTTGCAAAATGCATTTCCCTCATCACCCCTTAAATTTGAATTATTCTATCATTCTGGTTACTTTCACAGAAACCTCAGGAAGCATGCTGGCTTATCTCTTTTCCTTGTCTCTCCACAAATATTTTTTTTCCCCTGCAGAATCTACATTAAACACATAATTCTTTCTATTCCTATTTTTTCTCTCTTATTTGTTTTCTGCATTCAGCAGTCCATTTTAGGAATTTATTCCTTGCCTGTGGTGTTACTTTGAGTTCAAAAGAAGGTTTGCTATATGCATTCACTTTCCCCTTTCATGTAGCCCATGAACCACAGTTCTTCATTGTCTCTTTATCAACTAGGAAATGAAGTAGTGATAAACAAAACAGGCTTTCCTAGTACCATATTGTGCTGCCTTTTCTGTTTTATGTCTTCTTACTCTTCTATAGAGTCCACTACTTATAGACCAAGTGACCTGCCAGCTCCTCCCTGAGCACCCACAGGCTCCACAGTCTCCAACCCTTATCACCAACAATTCCCACTGCCTAGCACTGCTGTTTATGCATTTCAAAGTCTGCCTTACAAACCTCCTCTTTCATAAGGCCTTCCTTGATTGCCCCAGCTAATGTATGGGGTCTTGCTCTGTTCATCTGTTCATATGTGGGACAGATATTAAATGCCTAACATATCAAGTAATAAACTAGTGTTGGGGGGAATTTAGTAATGACTAGGACAGAATTGGTATCCACTCTAATAGAGTTTATAATCCAACAAGAAAGAAAAGTTGCTAACTAATTTCATTCATGGGTTTTATAGGGATCTGTTGCAGGGTATTTAGAAGGATATAACTTAGGCTAGGAGTCAATTACAGCCTCTCTGATGTGAGGTCTACACAAAGATCTGAAGATCTTTGAAGAGGAGCTAGCTAGGTGAGGTGGGAGGGAATTAAGGGAATTGGGAATCATGAAAGAGTGTTCCAGGCAGAGGGGAATAAACACATGCAAGGCCATGAGGTGGGAGCCAATGCTGAACATTTGAGAGAAGACTAGGGTAGGCAGCCAGGTTGGGTGACATGAATAATATCAGGTGTAAATGATATTAACAAAAGAGCAATAGATGACCCATGGGCTTAAAGATGGATTCGAGCTGAAATATAGAAAGAGGATGGAGAAAAGCAGGGAAAGAGTGGAGGAAACAGAATGCCTGAAGACCCTGATGAATTAGAGCAAAAAGATGGTGGTAGGAATTGAACTATCCAGATGGAAAGGTAGAGCCTTTTGGTCAAGGATCCTGTAACTCATTTCTCAGCCTCACAAAATCTTTTCATCTCCTTTATTCTGTTTTTTTTTTTTCATAGTAGTTTATATAACTCTCTTATATTTTACATTAAATTGTAAGTTTTCTAGGTAATTATTGTGGGTTAATACTTTATTATTAATACTATGGATAGTGTTCTGGAAGAAGTTTTTAATTGCTCTACTTACATAATTTCTTTGTTTAATCACTAAATATAGGGGCTCCCCCCAAAAAAGTTCACCTTATTTGTGTTTTTGGCATATACTGAATGCCACAGGGTGCATAACACATTAGCAAGCATAAAGAAAGGCACTAAAACTAAAATGCAAACTACTTCCTACAAAACAATTTTTTAAAATAATAAATGAAGCTATTTTCTGGAGTATACTGTCTCTTTCAAAATGTAGAAAGCATTAGTATATCTAAGTCTGTTTGCAGGATTGGAAGGAGACTGTGGAGAGCAGAGGGAGGAAACCATAACTGCTGGGATTCAATCAATCAAGTGTCCAGCTTCTCAGTACTTGGATGTTTAGCACAGTCATTGAGCATCTTATTCCTCCACTCAGAGCTACTTTTTTTTTTAAGAGAGTGTGTGAAAGAATAGTGTTATTTATTCATCTGGCTTTTGATTCTCTGACACTTAGTTGTGTATATGGTGCTGGGGTTTGAACCTAGGTCCTCATGTGTGCCAGGTAAGCACTCTAACCGCTGAGCCACCACTCCAGCCCCCACTCAGAACTTCTTTCCATTCTAATGGGATTGATTCTAACCTATGAGAATGAATGTATGTACAATAAACATTTTCAGAAAGGAATCATTGAGATTATTATAATCTAAACAAATAACTTCAGGTGCTTTCCATTTACTGTCTTTTTAAAATACACCTTCATTTTCTTCCTAGATTGAATTCACTGAATCTCATGTCTGTTTTCTTTTTATGTTTATCTTATACACAACAGGATATCCCTGTTTTTTTCAGTTAGATGTTGTATAAACCCACTTATATTTATTTTCAACCTCATTTTTAAACATTTTGTCTTTTTGGTACCAGAGATTGAACTCAGGGGCACTCAACCACTGAACCACATCCCCAGCCCTTTATGTTTTATTTTGTGATGGGGTCTTGGTTGCTTAGGGCCTCACTGGCTCTGAACTTGCAAGCTTCCTCAGCCTCCCAAGGTATGGTATACCCAGCTTCAACCTCAGTTTTCAAAAATTAATTACTTGAAGAAATCATCCAAATTCCTTAAGAGATCCAAAGATAATGGAAAATAATAATAAGTATATTATTATTATTAGTTAGTGATCATCTTTTTTCTTTGGTTCTCCTATATACTTCCAAAAGGTGGTTATTCCAGTGAAACTATGGTATATGTACTGAAAAAAGGTGGTGTTCATCTAAACATGTGGTTTTACATTTTTCTTGGGAGGAGACATCAAGGACAGTGCAGTGAAACATGAGGATCTCTGGGTCACCAAGAGTTGTGACTCAGTGACTGTGACTTAGCAAACACCATACAGTGCTGTCAAGAATTGTAGGTGGTTTGGCATAGAGTGCACAGGTATGCCATGTAGACATCTTCAGTCATCATCATCTCTTTGGAGATTCGGTAACTCTTTTTTTTTTTTTAAATTTTAGGGAGTTAAATAATTTTGTAATGTGGTGTGAATCTGAACATGGCAGATGGTAATAGAAGCTTTGTTATGTATTCTTATTTATTTATTTATTATTAGTGCATTTTAGTTGTACTGTTAAGTGTTTTTAAAGAAACAAAAATTTATTGTTCTGAAATCCCTTTACTCGTTTTTAATAATTCTCCCACCAATTTAATTACCAAGTATTCTCAGATGTGATTTCTCAGTCTATGCTAATCTTTGCATGAATTCTTTTATTATTTTACAATCTTGTGATTCGTATGTATCCTTAAATTGTTCATCTGTGTTTATGTCTCTGAATGTTGTTTATTTTAGCTGTTCTATTTAAAGGAGATTCGGAATTCCCTGATTCTATAGCATAAAAAGCAGTTTTTCATATTTCTACCTCAAATAAGAGAAACCCTCATTCAAAGAGCTATAGTATTTCTTTCCTGATCCTATTTATAGGAACTGTCCACATCTCACTTGACCTGTGCCTTGCAGAAATACCACAAGTTAGGCTCTAGTCCTCAGCTGAGCAGTTTAAGAGACTCAGTTGATCTGCCAAATAAATCCTGTTTCCTATCCAAAATGCTATGATCTATGAATTAAATCAATTTGAATTTATCCTATTATCAATATTGAACAAATAATACGGCATCAAAGAGAATTTATCATATTAATGTAGAACATAACATATAAAATTAAAGCAAAACATTTCCAATACCTCACTGTGAGACTTATGGGTTTTTTCTTTTCTGTCATAACACTTGTAACATAATACAACCTACCTCATGTGACCTCTCACAGTACCAGCCTACTTCCTGTGACCTTTCTTCAGGACCTGCTTATCTCCTTCTCTGTGACCTCTTCTTCCGGTACCCCACCTATCTACTTCCTGTGACCTTACTATCTGTACCCACCCCTATCCAATATTAGCCAGTTGTGTAGATTATACCTCTGAGGTTCTCCAGTAAGGATGAACGGCAGCACTAACGTCAGGCTGAGAATGAATTCCGCAGATTCTTCCACCCTTCAGTACTGAAGTAAAGTTTGCCTTATTCACCCACCTCTGACCACATGTTTGTTTAATCACAAACCTGGTATTTCTAACACTCATGCATGTAGTATATAGAAAGAATAGATTCTAAATAAGGAGGCCTCACATTTTTGTCTCAATTCTTCTGCTGTCATAGATGAGTATTTGAGACTGTTTAAATTCTCTAGGTTGTAGCAAGAAAGGTACTACAAGTAGGTAGAGGGAACACCCATTCCTTTTAAAAGTATGTTCCAGAATTTGAATGAATCATTCCTTTTTAAAGAAAAAGAGAGGGATAGAGAGAGAGAAAGTAAAGAGAGAATCAATTTTATGTATTTTTCCACATAGCCTTTCTTTCTGACACTTAGTTGTGTATGTGATGCTAGCGTTTGATCTCAGGTCCTTGTGCATGCCAGGCAAGCGCTCCAACACTGAGCCAGCACTCCAGACCCTGAATGCATAACTTCTATTGTGCACTTTTGGTTAGGGTATAGGCAGTTGGTCAGAATAAGTAGGAAAGGAAACTGGAATATGTAATCTTTACCTGGAACTTAGAAGATTCTATTCCTATTATCAGGAAAGCAAATGCTCTTTCAGAACCGTTTTCCCCTGCTCCACCCCAGAAAATTTCTACCTCAGCCATAATGGGGTCACAGAAACCCCTAGCTGCAAGGAAACTGGAGAAATAGGAAACACCACTGACACAAATAGATTTGACCAAAGTTTCCCAAGCTTTCTTGGTTCACAGTAATTTTTTCACTACCAAAATAAATATATAACAGTTTAATTTGCAACATAATAAATTTGCAACAAATGGAAAGAAAAGTCACCTTTTTCTGCTCTGAAAGAACTACAATTGCAAAGGGTATATACACATAATGGGCACTCTGCAAGTTCTCAAACCTTGAAGCCAGGTTGAATAACACCACCCTCATTTCTTGCTGTTCTTGCCTTTTCTCATAGCAACCACTGAAAATATAGTTCTGCAATGACATGACGTGGTCTAAAGGAGTGTACTGTAGCATGCTCTACCGTGGAGACTGAAACACCCCAAGCTAGGAGTTTGCAGGCTACTCAGTAGTGTTGAGTCCCGGTCTTTCCTTTGAAATTTTGAAATATGCCATGAGCTTTCTGTGTGTTTACTTTGGCACCCTTGGAAAACAGGTACACGGTTTGGGAACCATGAGCTTACATTAATCATGATTCATTATCTGGGGCTGGAAATATTGTCCCCAGAAGAGAATTAGATTCTATTAACATCCAGAAAATGATACACTAATGTATGGCATTTTGGCATGTTGAGTACTTTAAATTAAAGGAGATAGGAAGATTTCAGAAGTAAAATCTCTGTCTGGATTCTCCTGCTGTCCTGTCTCTGACCTTTTTTTGTCCCCTGAAGCAAGTCATTGAAATCAGAATTACTCCTTCCCATAGAAACCAGAACCCCTCTTCCCTGAAGGCAGCCACAAAACCTAGGAAGGTCTCCTTTCTCTTTTGAGAGGGTCCTGTTTCATACCCTGGAGGAAGGAATGCTGTACATAAAGACAGAAAGAATCTGGATAGACAGGCCTTACTGAGTCTCGGTTTATTACCATTAGGTCATACCTTTTTTTCCAGTCACATTTCTACCAAGCAGTCCATTCTTCATCAAACATACAAATAGATCATGTTTCCTGGATCATTTCTTTGTTTCTGAGGACTCTTGTGTCACATAAAACTGATAAAATAAATGTGTTATGCTTTTCACTTGTTAGCCTGTCTTTTGTTATAGGATTATCAGTCATGACTCTTTAAGGATGAGGAGAGGAATTATACCTTTCCACCATCCACATTCTTTTAGAAAGAAGGAAAGGAGAATGGAAATTATTTAGGAAACTAACAATTGCTGCTGCAGTCAGCCCCAACTAGACTGCATGCTCTTTGAGAATAGTTTTTACATAATGGTTCATATATAGCATAGTCCTTGGCACTTAAATTGGAGCACAGTGCAAATTTATTAAATTAATGAAGAAACAGACCATGAGCTTAACTGAAAATGATTACTTCTGTTGACCATAGACTGCCAAGTTAAAGGAAATTTGTTGCCTATACTAGCTTGTGTATGAATTCAGGAATGTATAACGCATCTTCCTTATTTCTTACTATCCTCTGTCCATAATTATTTGGTTTATTGTAGGAGATAGAAAAATATTGGTTTAAGAATGAGTAGATATTGTAGAGAGAACTATTCTGTTTTCAAGCACCATTTACATTGCTAATGAAAATTCTTAGTTAGATTTCAATATAAATGCCAATGCTGACTGCCAAGAAAGAAACAATCACTCCCTCTTATCGCTAGGGATCTGAGGTTTTCCTTTGTTCTCACAGTCAGCTCTAGGAAAAGTAGCACAGAGAGAAAAGCAAAACTTTTTTTGAAATATGAGGACTTGGGCTTGACTGGCAAGTTCGAGGACACGAGTTCAAACCCCAGCACACCATGTACGCAATGAAGTGTCTGAGGAATGAAAGTCACTTTAAAAACTAAATAAAGATTGTTTCTATCCCTCTCTCTCTCTCTCTCTCTGTCCCTTCTTTCTTAAAAAAAAAAAAGAAAGAAAGAAATATGAGGACTTACTTAAGGCCTTGTACATTGTCAGCAATTAAACTATTTCACAATGGAAGATCATTATGTAAAGCCTAGAAAGTTACTATTTTTAAAAGAATCACCCAGTTTTATAATTATGATAGACATTTTAGCAAAATATGTCTTTTTCCTCTTTTTGTTCCTGAGTCCAAATTTATTTTTATATAGTTTCACAGTTTTTCAGTATGGGAAGTCATTCAAGTTCTTTGCCTTTGGTTTCTCTGGTTGTAAAATATATAGCTCTGTGACATTCTAAAGAAAAATGTTTATATGCTACCATTTTAATGTCTAGATCTAAAAATTGCCTGTGGTTATTTGATTTTTCTAGTAATATATTTAGAAAGTATTCATATGGCTGCCTCTATCACTAAATCAAAAGCATTTCGAACGCAGGGACTGTCCTTTTCATTTCTGAATGAAATGCATCACCTAGGGCCTTGTACAGCATAGGCACCCAATATATATTTATTAATTTAGTAGCTATTTTTTGTCGACATTTTCCCATAAGTATTAAGCATGGTATTTTATTCATAATAAATATTCAATGTGTGCATTTTTATTTTATGAGAGCCCAAATCATGTATACTTTAATTCACTAAGTATTTCTGAAAACTAGAGAAGAGCAATACTTATCCTTCCATTTTAGTAAATGGGGAAAATGCAATTATCTGTGCTGATGAATACTAAATCTTGAATTTGTACTTTACTATGAAAGAAATAAATTAGTTAAATTCTAAGACATTCTTAGTTTTATTGAAGAATGTCCATCAGATTTTTGTTTTGTTAGCACATTTTTCTCTCAGTTTAATAAAAGCTTTTTACAGAGCATTTGTAGATTCATATCAGTGTCTAGGTACTAGACTGATGTTAGTTTTATATTCTTATATTTTATTTTTGAAATCTATTTTTATTTTTTTCTGAGCATAAAATTAACACATATTCATTGCAAACTAGTTAATTTTTTTGAAATATTGAACAGAAATATCAGAGATAACAACTATTGATAATTTGGAGTATATGTCTAAAATTTTTCCCACACATACCAGTACAGTTAACCAGTACAGGGTGAAGTTGGATAGGTGGAATAACTTCTAATGTTCTACAGCAGGATAACTATGGTTCAAAGCAATTAATTACATATTTCAAAATTGCTAATTGAGAAGATTGTGAATGTTCCTAACATGAAGAAATGATAAATATCTGAGATGACAGGTATGCTATTATCCTGATCTGATTATTACACTTTGTGTATATGTATTAAAATGTAATAATGTAACTCATAACTATGTACAGTTACTATGTGTTGATTAAAATTAAAAAATTGTAAGAGACTATCAAATGTAAATCTGTTGTTCTTTTAAATTTCTAGCTCTTACTTTTAGAGTTTCATAATACTCTATACTCCTACTTTGAATTACCGATCACACTTGTAACTTAAAGTGTTATTTAATTATAGGTTTCATGTTTATTTCTCTAAACAGATTGCAGATTCCATGCCCAACCCACACTGCCTAAAGCATACATATAACAACAATAGATTCTATGAATCAATAAATGAGTAAATGGGCTTCCATCCCAAGGTTTTCTTTACAAAACCTATGTTCTTTCCACAACTCATACTGCCTTCCCTGGATGATTCCTTTACATGCTATGAAAATTTTCATAGTCTTATTATTTATGGTTACATATTTTTAGTTTTATTTTTCATAGTCTTGTTATTTATGGTTACATATATTTAGTTTTATTTATGTTTAGGTCAATGAGAAGACATAGAAATAAACAATTTAGATATGCAGAAGAATAGAAATAATTATATAATCATAAAAAATCATAATTTTCAGATTTTCTGTTATTGGAGCTTATTAATATTTTTCAATGTTTGTGT
Organism: Aplodontia rufa; assembly: GCA_004027875.1. Classification (NCBI taxonomy): domain Eukaryota; kingdom Metazoa; phylum Chordata; class Mammalia; order Rodentia; family Aplodontiidae; genus Aplodontia; species Aplodontia rufa. Next base: position 57,735 of record PVKS010003948.1, read on the forward strand.
GACAGGCTGAGGATTTTATTTTTTAATTCAACATGTAATTTTTTGGGATTATGGGAGATAAAAAGTAATATTCTATGAATTTTTCTTTTGTTATAGCACAACAGCATGATATTTTTATTTATATCAAATATTTTATTTTGAAAAATAAGTTTAAAATCATGTGTTAGTCCACTTTTCCAAAGGTGGCACATTTTAGGGTTTATTTTAAAGACTATTTTTATCAAAATTGAGATGAAGATACAGATATTTCCTACATACCATCTGTCCCCACACCTGCATAGCCTCCCTCATTATTAACGTCTCCCATCAGATTAGTACATTGTTAAAACTGATAAGCCTCTCTTGGCATATCATTATTACCCAAAGTCAATAGTTTACGTTAGTTTTCATTCTGGGTGTTGTACATTCCAAGTTTGGACAAATTTATGATGACTCATATATCCACCATTATAATACCATATTTTCATTGCCCTAAAAAATCCTGTATTCTTTCTATTCATCCCCCACTCCACTTTATTTTTTCACCTTCTGGAGAACATCTTGATTGCTTCTAAGTATTGGTGATAATAAATAAAAGTGTTACAAATATCTAGGTATAGATTTTCTACGAGGGCATACGTTTTTCCTTTATGCTGAACCTTTAACTTGTGTAAAGATCAAGCACACAACTGATGTATCTTATGGTAAGAGTATGCTTAATTTTGTAGTGAAATGTCAGTCTTTTAAAGCGAATGACGATTTTGCATTCCCATCTTTAATGAATGAAAGAGTGTTCCTGTTACTCCACATCCTTGGTCAGTGTTTGATATTGTCAGTGTTTTGGATTCAGGCCATCCTAATAGATGTGCATTGGTACCTCATTTTAATTTTCATTTCCTTGAGGACATATGAGGTGGATCATATTTTCACATGCTTATTTCCATGTAGGGAAGGAGAATTTCGCCAACCTTCTTGGGATTCCTAATTAGGTCTTAAAATAACACTGACAAAGACAGATTAATAGGAAAAAGCATATAAATTTACTTAATAAAAGCTTTATGTGACACAGGAGGTTTCATAAGAAAACGAAGACCTGAAGACATAGGGAAAACTCTATTTTTATACTGTGTGTTGAAAGAAGTGGATAGTTGTAGAACATGACTGGACACAAAGTGTGTGATCTGAACTGAGAACTTAGCAATTCCAGTTTGTTCATATTTTTCTTGGCCTCTGTACATAGTCCCTACTACTCCTGCCTCCACCACATGCACATACTGTGTTGCGGGAAGGAGCTCTCTGGAATGAGGGGGTTATGACCTCCCTCTAAGGAGACTTTAGTAAGAAAGGGGGCTTTTATGTTTTGTGACTTACTTTGGGGGAGGAAAGTTCTAGTTTTTATGCCCTGCCTTGGAGGAGGAAAGGGAGTAGTAGAAAGGAGAGTGGAAGGTCAGAATGACTGCTTTTAGACCATTTCAGTGTCTTTTAGTTTAAAGTACTCAGCGTGTGATAAATGGATGGGAATGGAGAAAATCATGCTGAGTTAAATTAGCCACATCCATAGAAGCTAAAGTACAATATAGGAAAGAGTGAGAGAATGATAAGTTTAGACCATAGACTCATCAAACCCGGATTACCAATCAAGCTTGGGATAACCTCACAGTCTTAGGATTGAGGGTCAGGGGCAGGATGGAGGGAGAGAAGGGAGAGGGTAAAGGAGAGTTATACAATGTGTGCATGTATGGAAGTGTAACAACAAACCTTTTCAAAACGTAAAACTACAATGAAAAATAAAATCTTGTTAAAATAATAAAGTACTCAGCATGCTAAGGCTCCACATATTGGAGTACCATATCTGTTGAGCTCTTTGGTCCATTTTAAGAATTGGATTGTTTAATTATTATAATTATTATATTTGTGTTTCAAGAGCTGTTTTGTTTATTTTAGATAACAATCCTTTTTCAGAAATGCCCTTTGGAAATATTTTTTCCTGGTCTTTGGCTTGCTTTTTCATTCTCTTGATAGTATGTTTCACATAGCATTTTTAAAAATGAAGTCCAGCTTATCAATTCTTTCTTTCATTGATTGTGCTTTTGGTCTCCTCTCTAAAATTCATCACCAAACTTAGAGTGGTCTAGATTTTCTTCAGTGTTATTTTCTAGGAATTTTATGGTTTTGTGGTTAATTTTTACAGAGGGTATAGAGTCGGTGTCTACATTAATTGCTGTACATGTGGATGTCCAAGTGCAGCACCACTCATTGGAAAGATCATCTTTTCTCCGTTGCACTGCCTTTGCCCTTGTGTCAAGTGCCAGTGCGAAGAGCCCGTATTTGTGTGTGTCTATTTCTGGGCTATTATATTCTTTTGATCTAATTGCCTATACTTGTGCCAATGTCATACTGTCTTAATTACTGTAACTTTGCAGTAACTCTTGAAGTTGAGTCCTGTCGGTTCTAAAACTTTGTTCTTTCCCTTCAATATCGTGTTGTCTGTTTTGGGTTATTTATTTATTTATTTTTGGTACTAGGGATTGAACCCAGGTGTGCTTAACTACTAAATCACATCCCTGGCCCATTTTTAAATTTTTTTATTTTGAGACAGAGTCTTGCTAAATTGCTCAGGACCTCACTAAGTTGCTGAGTCTGGCTTTGAACTTGCAATCCTCCTGCCTCAGCCTCTTGAGCTGCTGGGATTACAGGCATGCATCACCACATCCAGCAATTTTGGGTCTTTTATCTCTTTGTATAAACTTTAGAATCAATTTGATAAGATTCATAAATAGTTTGCTGAGATTTTGTCTGGAATTATAAGTCAAATTGGAAAGAACTGATATCTTGAAAACATTAAGACTTCCTATTCATGAACATGGGAATATCTCTTCATTTATTTCTTTCTTCAGAGTTTTGTACATTACCTTTTAATGATCTTGTATGTTTGGTTATATTTTTATATCAGTATTTTGTTTTGATGGGTGAAAATGTAAGCGGAATTGTGTTTTTAATTTCAAATTCAACCATTCCTTGCCGATAGTTAATAAAGCAATTGACTTTTGTATATTAACCTTGAATCCTGCAAGCTTCTGGAGGCTTTTTTTTTCTTTCAGATATTCTATGTAGATATTCATTTTACCTATGAACAAATAGTTTTGTTACTTTTCCAATCTGTATAATTTTTATTTCCTTTACTTGTCTTATTTTACTAAATATGACTTCTAGTCTGATGTAGAAAAAAAAAGTAGTGAGAGAGGAATTCTTACCTTGTTCTCTCTCTCTCTTTTTTTTTTTTAAGAGAGAGAGGGACAGTGAGAGAGAGAAACAACTTTATTTAGTTTTTCACATGGCCTCTGATGCTCCAACACTTAGTTGCATAAGTGGTGCTGGGGTTTGAACCTGGGTCCTTGTGCTTGCCAAGCAAGCACCGAAACCACTGAGCCACTGCTCCAGCCCCTGTCTTGTTCTTCTGAGTAGGAATGCTCCTAAATTCCCACCATAAGTATACCATAAGTATGATGTTTTTCTTGCTTCATTGGTTCATGTGACCATGTGATTTTTCTTCTTTAGATTGTTCATGTTGTGGGTTACATTAATTGATTTTCTATGTTGAACTAACCTTGAACACCTGGGATAAATCCCTCTTGGTGTATAATTTTTTTATATACTATTGGATTTACTTTACTTTTATTTTGTGGAGGATTTTTATACCTGTGTTCATGAGAGAAGTTCATCTGCAGTTTTCTTTTCTTGTAACATCTTTGCCTCATTTTGATTTAGGAAGTATTTTGTTTCCTTTTATTTTTGGAAACAGATCGCAGAGAATTGGTATAATTTCTTTCTTAAATGTTTGATAGAATTTACCTGTGAACCTCTCTGTGCCTGGTGCTTCCTGCTTTGGAAGGTTATTAATTATTGGTTCATTTTCTTTAGTAGATATATTCACATTTAGTCTGTTGCTTTTTTGTGACTTCTAGAAGATCGTGTCTTTCAAGAAGTTGTTCCAATTCATTTAGGTTATCAAATTTGTGGGCATAAAGTTGTTCATAATATTCCCTTTTTTTAAAAAAAACAATTTAATGTCCATGGGATCTATAGTGATGTTTTCGCTTTCATTTCTGATATTAATAATTTGTGTCTTCTCTTTTTTGCTTAGTTAGCCTGGATAGAGTTTCATCAATTTTATTGGTATTTTCAAAGAACTAACTTTTTGGTTTTGTTGATTTTTCTCTATTGATTTCCTTTTTTTTCAGTGTTATTATATTTTTGGCTCTAATTTTTACTATTGCTTTTCTTCTGTTACCTTTGGATTTAATTTGCGCTTCTTTTTAGGGTAGAAGTTTAAGTGTTTAACTTTTACTTTTTTTTCTTTTCTCCTATCTACATTCAATGCTCCCAGTTTCTCCCTAAGCACTTTTTTCACCCCTCAAATTTTGATAAATTGTTTTCATTGTCAATTTTAAATGTTTTAAAATATTGCAGTTTGTTCTTTGACCCAAAGGTTATTTAGAAATGTATTTATTTGGGAATTTTCTACTTATTTTTCTGTTGTTAATTAGACCATTAATTTCATTGTATCTGGTAGCAGACCTTGTATGATTTTTTTTCTTTTTTCTTTTTTTTTTTAATTTCCTGGTGCAGAATGTTCTTTCTTGATGAATGTTTCCTATGACATTGAGAAAAATGTGTTTTATGGTGTTAGATGAAGTAATCTAAAGATGTCAATTTTATTCAGTTGATTGATAGTTATATTGAGTTAAACTATGTCCTTACTGATTTTTCTGCCTGCTGAATTTGTGCATTTCTGATAAAGAGATGTTGAATTCTTCAACTATAAAAGTGATTCATGGGGTTGGGGATTTAGCTCAGTGGCAGAGTGCTTGCCTAGCATGCGCAAGGCCCCGAGTTCGGTCCTCAGCCCTGAAAAAAAAAAAAGTGATTCATGTATTTCTCCCTGAACTTCTGTCAGCACTTGTCTCATGTCTTTTGGTGACCTATTGTTAGGCACATGCATGTTAAGGGTTGTTATGTCCTCTTGGAGAACCAACTCTTTATTATGTAATACCCCACTTTATCTCTTATAACTTGCTTTGCTTAGAAGTCTATTGTGTCTGAAATTGTGCTGGTCTCCTGGAGTGAGTTCTCAGAAGGGTGAGTTGATATAGAGGCCTAAGCCTGATCCTACTCAGTCTGACTTCCTGTTTGGTTCCATTGCTTGCTTCCACGTTTGTTGCTGCCATTGTTATCTGCAATAGTGTTTTATAGCTGCAAGGTACCTCACCAGAGCTGAGAGCATGCACCAGGCCCTTGAACCTTGGAACCATGAGCTAAGTAAAACTCCTTTCTTCATAAGCAGTCATCTCCATTGTTTTGTTCTGGTCACAAAAAAGTTCACCAGTATAGTAAGGCTTGTTGTTTTTTCTTAATAGTTGGCCATGATATATCAGGGGAAAGGAAGTACTATTGCAAACAGGCCATTAGTAATGTGATAGTGACATAATGGAGAAGGGAAAGCATACTGTGGTCTTATGATTATGTCTCAGCTTTTTAGAGATCCTATTCCTCTGAACTGTGAATATCACAAGTGTTTCTCAGTCCCCCTCCTCCCCCGACCTCAGATGGGTTAGGATGGATAGAGTAGACTGATATCAAGTGTTTTCCTTCTCCCAGGACAGTTAGGTTCTGATAAAACCTGCAGGTTAGGCTTTGGTTAGACAAATTCTCCTGAGAGCAGGTTTTGTTAAGAAGAATAGAGTACTTTGAGATATACCAAAATGATTTCTTTTCCTCTTCCCCTCCCAGAAGCATGAATGGATTTTTCCTCTAGTATTTACTTGGATAGCCTGGTCAAGCCCTTGATGACAAAACTCACAAAACTTGGGGATCCAATCAAATCAAGTTACATATGTCCAATATATAAAGGCACATAGTAAATATTTCCATTCAGAAAAATAGGGGCATACAAAAAAGGGACAGTGTTGGGCACGGTGGGAACCATTGTTAGAAACACTCGCATGGGAAAGAGACCCCTGGTAGCTGAGACAAGAGATTTTACTGGAGGGGAGGTGACAGCATGGCTGCTCCCAGGTCTGGAGAGAACAGCATCAGGTGGTCTGGAGTGGGGGGATTTATTAGCTCTTGGGGCTCTCTCTGAGAGCAGGGATTGGGCGGTTGCCTATGGGCTAGGTGTAGTGAGGCAGGGCCTGCCTCTAACTGGTTGTGCTTTGTGAAAGAGGAATTTACATCTAAGTGTGGCCATCATTATTGACAGTTATCTAACAGATAGGACCAGAACAAGTTTGAAATCCAGCTGGAGAAACAAGTGCTGTAGTCCAAAGTCTGGCATCTGGAACACATGGTATTGTGTTGTTCTCTACAAAAAGCTTGTGTAGCTTCTCCCCTGTGGTTGTAGTCCACATGACCTGACCTCTCTTTTGGCTTGTCTGTGTTCAATTACTGCAGCTTTCCTTGGCTGATGTTCCACTGTACTGGCATTTCTTAATTTCTGGGATCTCCATTACAGCTTTGGCTCCTTCTCATATTTCCATTAGCCACCCTCTTGGGGGCTGCCTGCAGGGACTCTGACTCTGGGGCACTTTTCCTGGCCTCCCAGGCCTTCCTTTGAAATCTCTGTGGAAGCCTCTATGACTCCTAACTCCAGCATCTGACAATCCTGCAGAACCAACCAAGACCTTGGTTGGGGCCAAGGTCTGCTGCCATCTTGAGCAGTAGCCAAGCCTCCAAGGACCACAGCTGCAGAGTGTCTGCGTGACTGAAAATGTTGAAAAACCTTCCTAGGCCCCCTTGTGCAAGAAGGGTGCCCTACTGGTCTCTTTCTTCTCAAAGGAATTTTTACTCCCTTGAGGCTGAGCTGGGTGTGGTTTTGCCAATTCCTGAGATGCCCTCAAGCCATCTTTCTTTTTTTGCCTCTGGGCAAAGTCTTTTGAATTTCTTTAATGGCTGTGATGTCTAACAACATCCACTTCCTTGGCCTCAGTTTTACACCCACCCTTCAAGTCCAAGTTTTTCAAATCTTTCTGCTCTGCTTTCTGGTCCTAGATATCACCATAAACTTGGCTTAGAGTTGCCAGCAATACCCATACCACTGCCTGAATACTATTCTGCCTTCAAATTTCTTCCACCAGATTGAGAAGTACATAGCCTTTAAAATCAGGCTCAGAGAAAGTCTCCAGATATGGGCAAAATGCAAAGACCTTCTTAGTCAGAATATAACACAAATGACCTCTATTACAATTTCCAGTAGATTCCTCTGAAACCTCTTGAGCCCTGTCTTAGCACAGTCCTATAGGTATTCTGGTCTTCTGAACCACCACCAGAATCACCCATTATGCTCCATTTACAACAATCTAAAGTTTTTCTAGCTTGCATTGCTAAACTTTCCAAAATTCCTCCCACAATTTCCAAAAAGCTCCAAAGGTTTCTAAACCACATGGTCACAGCAATGACCCCACTCTTGGCGCCAATTTCTGTTTTAGTCAGCTTTTTCACTGCTGTGACTAAAAGACCCAAGAAGAACAATTTGAGGAGAATAAATTTATTTGGGGGCTCAGCGTTTCAGAGGTCTTAGTCCTTGGAAGACCAGCTCCATTCTTCAGGTCTGGAAGTGAGGCTGAACTTGATGGTGAAAGACATGGGTCCAGGAAGCAGAGAGAGAAACTCCATGCTAGATACAAAATATATACCCAGAGTTATAACCTTAAGGACCCACCTCCTACAGCTACACCCTAACAGCATACAGTTAATCCCATCAGGTGATCAGCTCACTAATTGAGTTAAAGCTCTCAAGACCCCAACATTTCACCTCAGCCTTCCTTGATTATCTCACACCGCTTTTAGAGGATACCTTTCATACAAACCGTAACAACTAGGTTCCCCAGGTTTTAATTCTCAGACCTGCCTGTGCTTAGCCTCCAACAGTTCATCAATTATGTGTGAGGTTTTTCTACCCCAGCACTAGTTCCCATGGATATTTCTGCTCTGATATATGTCAGGATTCTTTGTATATGCCTATCTTTCTCTCCCAATTTGGGGGGTTTGTCCTGTGACCTGGAATCTCTTATAGCCTAAGAAGAGTTGTTGAGCTTTCATTTGATTACTTGTTAGAACATAATGGTGACTTCTTTTTTTTTTTTAAAGAGAGAGGGACAGTGAGAGAGACAGAGAAAGAGAGAAACAACTTTATTGAGTTTTTCACATGGCCTTAGTTGCTCCAACACTTAGTTGTGTACGTGGTGCTGGGGTTTGAACCCGGGTCCTCGTGCTTGCCAGGCAAGTGCCGAAACCGCTGAGCCACCGCTCCAGCCCATAATGGTGACTTCTAAGCTCCTTATATGTGAAATTAGAAACTGGGTGCCTTGAGTTCACAAATTTTCAAAAATAAAATGATCATGATAAATATTCACAAAGCAGCTTTATTTTACTTTTATGACATATTTCTTAGCCCATTTTTCCTACCCATTTCAGAAGTAAATGTTTCTAACTGTAAATTAAATTACATGTCAAGAGGCAGAAGCTGCTAGCTACCCTCCCCCATTTATTAGTGGTTTCCATGGTGTTGGGACCTTAAATTTGTGGCCATTTGCAAGAGACATAGCATTTCCAACTTGTAGCCAGGCATAACAAGTAGCATATAAGTAGAAATGTTTTGCGACAAATTTCACAGGAGGTGGTGAGATATGTGCCCTTTCTCCCTTGACCTCTGACCCTTTCCCTGTTCTCCTCTGGAAAGTGATGCTGCCATCTTGAGTCTGTAGTCAAAGTCTTAGAGGACAGGTCATCATGAAGAACACAGTCTAGTTCTGGAGAATTTGGAGCACCACACCAGCTATGAACCACTTCCTGGGCATTCCATGAGACAGAAATAAGCTTTCATCTTCTTTAAGCTGTTGTTTTAGACAGCTTTCTGTCATTTGCTAACAAACCAAACCCAATCTTGACTACTATTGAATCAGACAGTCTTGATTTTTTTTTGTTGCTGATTTGTGGCAGGGTGCCAGGGATTGAACTCAGGGCTGTGTATGTCAGACAAGCACTGTACCACTGAGCCAAACCCCCAGACCCAGGAATCAGACATTCTTAAGAAAGTCTCTGTAAGCTTGTTACTTTCCACAAAAAAACTAGTCCCTACTAAAGAAACCATGTGTGGTGTTACATGCTATTTATTAAAGTACAGAAGGGCCAAAGAAGTTTCAATGATAGCTTGAATTTGCATACAGTTCTGTTTTTGTTCAAGATGTTAATCTCATCTAGTTGCTTGTAATTTAATGTCCTTAATGTAGGTTAATAAAGGACAAAGCCAAGTGTCAGGTGTTACCTGTACAAGTTAATGAAACTAGACAATGCACTACTTTCCTATTTTCTGGTTCTTTATGCTTTTTATTAAATCCTTCACCAATCTTTCAACGCCTCATTATAAAGTATATTATTTGATATTTTATTCATCAGATTTTATAAATATTTTTACACTCCCATTGTAGATTATAGAATGTCCTTTTCACACCTACATTTGTACAATTGAGAGAATAGCATGTGCATGAAGAGGATTTAATTATTTATTCACTGAAGTATGATGTTCCATCTCAGCCTGTGGGAAGAAGATTTTGGAAGGAAGAGTAGATAAAGAATGAGTCTTCTTTAAAATACTCTCTGAGTTTAAGGAGATAGTTGTTCTAATTGTTACCTACAGTGTTGACATAGTTGATGGATAATAATGTATGTCTTCTAGTCTTCAAAAAATCAAACAATTCTTTCATTGGCTGAAACAGTAAAAAGTTGACTGAAAAGATCCACATTTAGAAAAATCACCATGGCTGGCTGAAGGGTCCTAACTCAGTCTCAGATTGTTAGCTGCATCTTGCGCTTGGGTTCATTCAGTGCACTCAAATTTCAGTACTGTTCAGTTTCCTGAGGAAACCAAATATGAACAAACTTCATAAACAGTATTCTTCTCCAATTCCTATAAGAATGTTGTAGGTTATTGCTCAATATTGCTTTCTGGGGTCTTAGATTATCAGAAAAATAATCTGTATGTAAAGGAACTGACCTTGATCTCTTCTCCAACCCATTTTAAAAAGAAACCTATTTTTGGTGGGAGGGGTTCTCTGATAGTTTCTCTTTTAATTTGCCTGCTTTTCTTGCTGTGCATTTTATTCCTTTTTGCCTGTGTGGCAAAGGGACTGAATGTTGATGACTGGAAGTCTGGATTTCTTCCAGGCATTTATTTCAGGCAAGTCCTCAGTCTCTTGGCACTAATACTTACCTACCACCACCACTCTGCCTTCTCTGCCGCAGGGTGTGATGTGCACCCACTCTTTCTTCTCCATGGTGTGAGAAGACTGGGAGTTCTTTTAAGAATGTCTGTGAACCGAAGTATTTATAGAAAGTTTCTGGTAGACATGGATGAGGTCTAGGGAGTTCATTAAGGATAATAAAATCGTTGCTTCATTTTTGAAATTAGATGTTCTTGAACCACTTCTGTGCCATTTTATCATTAATTTTGTCTCTAGTTTGAAACTTGCCTTAATAGTTAATTCTTAAGCAACTTCCTTCTCCTCCTTTGACAGCATAAAGTATTTTCTTTAAATGAATTTTCCTGATTGAAGCATTTTTATTTCAAGGAATTGGGAGTTGTAGCTCATTATCATCTTCTGCACTTTTTCCACATCCCACTCTTTGCTTTGGAGTCCAGATTTCTAGCATTTTTGGTTTCCTAATTCCATGTCACTATAGCTTGACTATGGTGAAGCTTTCACCTGCAAGTTATTGGGTGACATCTGACCAATCAGTGATGTCTTCACTTATTGGTAGAATGTAGGCATGATAATTAGACTAATTGATTCATACTCTAGTTTGGACTCATATATAGACAGAATAACAGTGATGGATAATTAATGTGTAATGCAAAGGAAGGCATTCACATCATTTAATTGGATAGAATTAATGAACAATGATTTTTCCAAACATTATCATTACCTTTTAAACACGTTCCTGCTGAGAAGCATATGATCATTTTTTCAAAATGAACATTCAAAATAGTGGTGATTTTTCAGTACAGGTAAGAGTACAAGTAAAATAATATAGTTATATTTGTTTCCATTAATAAAAAATGAAATATGCTCTTTCCTTCTATTCTTTTCCTCCCTTGTAAGTCCAGTTTGAGTTCCATAGTAGGCACTTAAGCTCCAACAATTATTTCAAATCCCAACAGTTTTTTCCATTTTTCTGAACATTTTTTTATACCATAGAATAAACCCAAGGATGTTTTACCACTGACTACATCCCAAACCCTATTTTTGTTTTGTTATTTTGATACAGAGTCTTGATAAGTTAAGACCTTGTTAAATTGCTGAGGCTGGCCTTAAACTTGTGATCCTCCTGCCTCAGCCTCCTGAGTCTCTGGAATTAAAGGTGTGTGCCACCACCCCAAGCTTAAACTGTTATTTTATATATCTCTTAGATATCTTATAATATTCATTCAAATAATTCTTTGTACATAACTTTGTTATTGTTCTCTAGAAGTTTGTAATGCTTCTATCTTCAAAATGGAATTTTTATTTATTGACCAAAACAAAACCTGTAAAGTCTCATTTACTCTCAAAATCTTATCTACAAACAAAGGATGAATTTTAAATTACTCATGACTTAATTTTCTCTGAGATTCTTTGCATTGAAATGTATAAACATAGGTAAAGGGTCAATTTATTATAGAGAAAATAAGCAGCAGTTCATTCTAATCAGTTTTTCAAAATTATAGCTATTTCCTTAAATAAGAAAGAGCTTGTCTTAATGAGTGCAACACTTAGTTAACACACTATAGTATCAAAGCAAACAATTTTTAAATTATGAGGAGGGAGGCAGTAACTAAAGTTACGCAATCAAAATATTTCAAAATGTTCTGCATTTTTTCAAAGATGTTCTCATGTGCCTTTCAGAAACAGAAACAAAGCCTCCATGTTATAGCACCAATTAATAATGAAATTTAGGTTTTAGTTGGAATTCTTTGAGATACAATGTAGAATGATGAAAATATTAGAATCAGTGTTCCTGGGTTTGAATCCTGGCTCTATCACTACTTAAAAGCTATGTGACCTTTGTCAAATTACTTAACCTCTTTGTGTCCGATTTCCTCCTCTGTAAAATAAAGAATTATAATAATTGCTTGTGATAAATACATTAATTAGTACATGCAGAGCAGTTAGAATCATGCCTAGAATTTAAATAAGACTCTAAAAATTAACAATATTTAGGAAAAATTCAAAATTACTATAATTTCTCATTGAATTCAGACATTATCTCAAATATGATATAAAAAGTAATCACTATAATTGAAAAAGTTTTATTTTTCTAACTACAATACAAGAAAATAGGTATAACCACAGTATCTTAAACTTCTCTATAAACTATCTTTCACCTATCATATAGGAATATTATGAGTTCAATAAATACCTGCTTATCATCAATTAACTGCACAATTCACTTCTGTTGACTAAATATTTATTGGCATGTGGACAGATTTGGTCTCTTTTCTTTAAATTTGTTTTGCTTGCTCAAGTGTCCTGTGTAAGCTTTTGTTTCATTTCTTAGTCAAGTGAAACATACACAAAAGTAAAAAATGTACATACCATTAAAATATATTTTGCAAAGTTATGAAATCTCAATGCCACCCCATTTCTTCTTTTTTAAAATTAGATCATTATACTTGCTTATAGAAATTGTGTTCATTTTGACAAAATCACATGTAGATAGAACTTGATTTACTCCATTTCGGACCCCTTTCCTCCACTTTCCCTCCCTTCCTCCCTATCCCCCACACAACTTCTTCTATAAGCACCTTTATAATTCCATTTTGCAGAGGTTTGCTGTGTAATCTCCCACTTTTTTATACATTATAGAAGCATGATGTCTGTAGTTATATACCTACACAGGACTCTTATATAATTTTAATTATTTCATGAGTAATAGTCATCTATTATGTTTTTTCTTTTACATATCAGAAACAAATGTATGTATGTATGTATTACGTCTTTTCTACTTTTTTGTAAAAATTCAGAAGCATGTAAAAAGTTATATCTGATTATATATTTGGATACATAGTAAACACCTATACATCTACTTTTCAGGTTTGAGAAAACATTGCCAGAACATAAGAACTCTTGTCTGCCGATTTTAAGGGCAATAGTGATGTCCTAATTGATGTCTGTGCCTTTATTGATTTAACATTCACTTATTAGTAGGTATTTATGTGATTCCTAATTTTTTGTTATTATTGACAATGTGTTCATGAGCATCCTCTATTTTGTGTTCATATTCCTGTATAACTATGTCTGGAGAATGGATTCCTGGAAGTGGGATGTCTGGGTTTTAAAATGTGTACTTCTGTGATTTTAATAGGGAAAGCCAACTATCATACAGAGGTTTGTACAGATTTGTAATTCCACCAACACTCTGGTAGCTCAATACCCCACATCCAGGAGCTGGCAACAGTTCTTGTTATCCAGCTTTCACATTTTTCTAATCTGATTAAAAAAATATTTATTTTATTGTATATTTTCTAGCTAGTAACATTCAGCATTATTTCATGTGTTTATTACATATTTATACTCTGGTGAATTTCCCATTCCATAATGTTTCCTTACTAGTTTATACCACTTCCTTACAGAACAGATGTACAAATTCTTTTTTGTGAGTCATAATGATTTTGGGTATGATGTTAAGATTTTCTCAAGATCACTGGCTGTAAGGGCACATCAATGCCTTGAGGTTCAATAATAAACATTTAATAAACCATTTTTCACATTTACATTTTATTGCAGTATTTTCATCTCTCACAGCAAAGGTTACTTAAAAACATGGATTACTAAATCTAAAATCATATTTTAGATTTGATTTAGACAAATCATATTTGTCATTTTGATTTCCATTCATGCATGTTAACTCCTTTGCACTAATTCTTTTAATTCTCATTGATAGTGACTGTAACATAATTATGAATTCTATTGTCCTTGTGGACTATTTTAGAATTGTGGATCTAGTTTCTAAAAAGACTATTTCTATACTAAGCGAATTCTTATAATAGAAGCTACTCACTCCTCAGTAAAAGTGAAATTATATTAAAGTTAAATGTATTTTCAATCGCAATATACTTCTAATAAATGTGGGAAAAAAAATAAATGTATTTTCAAAATTTCAGATCACCTTTTCTAAGATTCTGTCATGTGCTTTTAATGTGTCACTTGCTATTTTATTTTTCTAGATTTTTTCTGGTTAAGCAAAATCTGTATGTGATGAAAAGGTAAGGGAAATCCTAGAGAAACAGATAATTTATTAGTTAATGGAATGAACACTTATGTATTGCTGATATAAATGAATAATCACACCTTTTAGAAAGGAAATTCTACTTAACTATTTTTACAAACAAAGACACATACTTTTTCAAAAGATGTTAAATTAAAATCATAGCCTTTTTTAAGTTTCAAATTTATTTGCTATATATCTCTAAGAAGAAAAGAATATATCTTACGGGTAGCATGTAGATAGGAGAGATAGTCTAACACTTGAATTTTAAAAATTTAATATTTTCTAATTTCAGTTCATTGTTTTTATTTAGTATCTATACAAAGATGGAAGAATAGCATATTTTGAGAAATAGGAAAATCTGATCTATACTTTCTTAAGACTAAAATATGGTTCACAGTAATTTCTTTTTTTTTTTTTAACAGAGACAAAGAGAATCAGTTTTTATTGAGCTTTTCACATGGCTTTCATTGCTCCAACACACAGTTGTATACGTGGGTGCTGGGGTTTGAATCCATGTACTTGTGCATGCCAGGCAAGCGCTGTAACCCCTGAGCCACCGCTCCAGCCCCAGTAATTTCTTTTTAGCTGTTTTAATATATTTAAGGTGGTTTTAATATATTTAACATATTAGAAAATAAATATATTATCTCTGTTTTTTCATTCTCAGCTAATTGCATCCTGTTTGTTGTTTAGTTCATATGCATGAAGTAACTAAATATTGGCAAGAACTTTTAGCTAGGCTCAGCTTTTTGTAAGCCAAAAGATTTTGAAAGAAGATGGGCATTCTTTAGCTTCCAAAATGTTGACTCTGGATTCAGCAGCCACTAAGTAATAATAGACTACCCACAGCCTGAAAGGTCAGACTCATAGGCTGATTAGAATGCTGTGATTATGTGAAGAAAGGAACATTGGGTCATCTGATGCCAAGTTTGGATTGGATCGTGTTCTGTGACCTACTTTCCTTAGATTGGTTTGGTTTCTATGGATAAAATATGTACCAATATCTCTGGAGACTACCAATAGTCATCATTTAAGTTTGAAGGTTTTAATTGTCATATTAATGATTCTAACCTTTCCAGCAGTAGTATTAATATGGTTTATTTGTCAAAGCTATATATCTTAGTCCATTTTATGTTGCTAAAACACAATGCTTGAGGCTGGGTAATTTCTGGGGAGTAGAGGTTTATTTGATTCATGGTTCTGGAGATTGGAAAGCCCAAGAGCATTGTATGGTCATCTGAAGAGGACTCTGCATTGTATCATGGTGGAGGGCATCACATAATGACAGAGCAAGTGTGCTAGCTCAGTTTTTACTCCAAACTCTTCCCAGAAGTAGAAAGTGAGCAATTTATTTCATGAGTCCTGCATAACCTCATCACCAAAATCTGGGGTATTGTGAGAAATAAAAATTATGAGAAAGATAAATTTGGAGAAAAACATGATTATCTCAATAGATAAAAAAAAGACTAATAAATTTCAATTTCCTTTTTCTTTTTGATAAATTAAAAATATCTTACCTAACTAAAAATAGAAGTGAACTTCATTAATCTGATAATGGTTTCTACAAGGAAACAATTAGCAAATACACTTAATATAGATATGCTAAAACCATTATCACTGAGATCTGGAGTAAGGCAAGGATGTGGCTGTCACCACTTATGCTCAGTCTTGTTCAGGAAGCCTGAGCAAGAGCAGTAAGGAAAAAGTACATAAGTATAGAAATATATATATATATATACATATATATAGTATACACACACACACATATATACATATATGTGTGTGTGTGTATTTGTATATATATGTAGGAGAGAGAAAAATTAGAAAGGAACATTAAAATTGTCATTTGTCAAAATGGTTGTGTTAAGGCTCATCAGCATCTATGAATACGTTTTCAGAATTAGTACAGCTGATGAGCAGGAGGTCAGCACTACTCAGTCATCTACCAACCAGAAACCTCTAGTTAGGGATCTCTGAGTTATTTCAAACTTAACAAATGCCCAAACTCTTGATGTTTTTACCGTCACAAACCTCTCTCCCTTCTCTCCCAGTGTCCCCATTTCCTTCAACACCAATTACCTAGATACCCAAGACAGAATTAAAAGGTGGGGTCCGCTTCTAGCCTACGCACTGCCTTTGTATAAATTACACCTCATGTAAGTGGCTTATAGCCCCATTCTGGGGGCACGATTTGGTGAGTCAAGTCTAGTTAGATGGCAGCTGCCACTTGCCCTCGTCAGTTAGGCACTCATAAGCAGTAAACATCCTGCACCCTACATTCATCTTTCCCCTTTCCCCCTCCTTTGCCCAAACTCAACTAATTCACAAATACCACTACGTCTATCTCCAAAATATGTCTTGAAATCATTATTCTCTTCAATTGTTTTCCATTGGCACGAGCCACCATCATCTCTCACCTTGAGAACTGTACAACGCTCTCCTAGCTGGCCACTCCATTTCCATTCCTGCTGCTCTGCAATTGCTGTCGCCATAGCAGATGAAGCAATCATCTTAAAACAAATCCAATAACATCAGTCTCCTGTTTAAATTCTTCAATGGTTCCCTACTCCATTGGGGGGAAAATCTAGACTCTTTACTCTGAACCACAAGGCCCTGAGTGACCTGATCCTGTCTGTGTCTAGCCTCATCTTGTGCCATTTATCTCTTTGCCCACTCTGCTCTAGCCGCACTAATCTTATTTTAGCTTCATTAATATGCTAAATGTCTTTCCTGCCTCAGGTTTTTGCACTTGCTGGTTCCTCTTTCTGAAATAATAATAATCTTATAATAATAACAACTAGTATTTATTGTGCTCATACTAGGTGCTGTTGTAGGTACTCTGCAAACATTAACACATGCAATTCTTACAGCAGCTGTGTGAATAGGTGCTGCAGACTAGGAAATAAAGGCACAGAGAAGTAAAATCAGCCGCCCAAAGGTCCACGACCCATTAGTGAAATCAGGAGTGCTCTGTGATGTTTGTACAGCAGCCTCTTCTTGTCCTCCAGGCCTCAGCATGTTGGCCCTGCCCGTGGGGAGTCTTTCCTGACCACTGTATGTCAAGCGGGTCTCACCATTAGTGACTGCCTCAGCTCCTCATCTTCATGTGCACTGCAATTTACTCTTATCCTCTCTCCACCCCTGTCCCCTCCACTAGAATGTACATGTCATGAGGGCAGGAACTTAAAACATAAGCAACAATATGCCAAATACTTTAAAGTACAAAATGACAAAAAACAATACCTTCTCATCATCTGCACATGCTTGGCTCGCAATAACTACTATGTAAATGTTTACTGAATTTATACTATACTCCTTTCCTGTTCAGATACTCATCTATATAAAAATAAATCTTTTACAATTGAAGACAGACTTTTAAAAACTACACAAATTATTCCTCAGTCAACTAAATGGGCTTTACTAGAAACATCTTTACTGTAAAAAATGTAAACCAGATAGACAGGAAGAAATGTGTCTAGCTGTGACTTTAAGAGAAGCTAACAAAGTTCTGCTCAAAAGAAGTCGGCGGGGGTTCAGGGGGCCTGAGGTTGTAGCTCAGTGGTAGAGTGCTTGCTTAGCATGCACAAGGCCCTGGGTTCAATACTCAGCACTAAAAATAAATAAATAAAATAGAAAAGAAGTCATGGGTGAGATCTTTTTGGAGAGGTGTTCAGTGATTTCAGTAATAATCATTATTTCAGTTAGAGATTCATTTATCCTGATGTTCAGTCAAGTTTCTTATCAGAAACTAACTGGCAAATTGAAGTAAAGGAAAGTTATTGGAAGACTATCTATGCGCACAGAACCTACAGGAGGCTGGGGAGAGAAGCATGGGAGACTCTGAAGTGGGCAGGAACCAAAAGACCGCAGAGCCCAAAAGCAGCAACCAGCTCCACAGCTTCAGCTTCACGATTGGATGGCCGCGTTCGGGTGCCAGCCCACTGTCATCACTCTCATCTGTCCTTGCATTGCTCATAACATACAAGATCCCTTGGAAAACATCTGATTAACTTAGCTTGTGTGCTAGGCTGCCCAAGTCTTAATTCTCACCTTAAGACTACACATATTAATTCCCCAAAAAGAAACTGCCTAAATGGATGTTGGGAAGCCAAAAACAACAATGTCTTTTACTTAGAAGAAAACATAAATCTGTATTTTCACCGTTTCTTATTTTTGAATATTGTTAACAAGATAGATTTTATCCAACCATAGTAGTCAGAACATTGCAAGGGATTTTTTTTCTTTAGCCAAACACTCTTATTTTGACTCAGGCACGAAACAAAAAATAAGTGTTGGGACTGCAGCAGTGACTCAACTTGCTTGGCATGCACAAAGATTCGAGTTCAAACCCCAGTACCACGTATACAATGAATTATCTAAGCAATGAAAGCCACATGAAAAAAAAACTAAATAAAATTGAGGCTGAGTAACTCTAAGGTTAAGAGTTTTATATGGCTCATGATTCTGGTGACTGGAGGGTCCAAACAGCATCCCACTTGTACCCTGGAAAGTGTCCTCTGGCTGTGTGGCAACTGGTAGGGCAGTGGAAAGGGATTTGGCACCATGCAGGGGAGAAATCAAAGGAGGTGCTAAGCTCTGTTGTGAAAACCCATTCTCTCAGGAACTAATCTAGTCCCAAGAGGCTGGACCATCTTCCATGAGACTACATTAATGAGGGTAATGATGTATAAGTACCTTCCACTGGGACCTACCTCTGAAAGCTTCCACCTACTCAACACTGCCCTGCTGGAGATCAAGCCTCCAGCACACAAACCCTCCCAGGACAAACCATACTCAAACCATAGCTGAGCTCAACATGTCCACAACTGAACTCATTTTTTCCACACCTGCTACTTTTCCTGTTTCCCCATTCTTGAGAAATGCACTACTATCCAATCTAGAAACCCAAATCAAAAACTCAGGACTGATATAACTAGCCTATGTTTCACCCTACACATGCAGTCACATCCTGAAACTCTTGTCAATTCTTCCTCCGTCTTTCTTTTCAAATGTGTGTCTTTCTCTTCATTCCCCTTTACAAATTTCTCAGTTCAAATCCATGAAATTTGTATTTCTAGTTTTGCTTAATATTAGCTGGTCTCATAGGCTATCAAGTTTAGGCTGTTGGCTACAATCCCAACCAATTTCTTGCAATCTGATCTCAACTATCTGAATTCTGAAAATATTCTGCTTTTTCATACAATTCATATTTTAGTATGCTGATTTCTAATTGGTTAATTTTTCTACCTGTTTTGATCACCCATCCTTATTTGCCTGTTAAGCTTCAACTCCATCCTTCAGGTGTTTTTTTTTTTAAAGAGAGAGGGATAGTGAGAGAGAGAGAGAGAGAGGAGAAAGACAGAATCAATTTTTATTTAGTTTTTCACGTGCCTTTGGTTGCTCCAACACTTCTTTGTGTACAAGGTGCAGGGGTTCGAACCCGCATATTCGTGCATGCCAGGCAAGCTCCAGCCCCCAGTATCAGTTTTATTGAATTCCTGTCTCAATCACCACGTCCCAATTAGAATCTGTCATTTCCTATGAACTCCATAGCACTATACAAGCATCCCTGCACCATTTACCTACTCCTTATTTGTTTATGTCCACCTTTTCTTTTGGATTGGGAGTTCCTTGAGTGCTGGAGCTCACAAACGGTTGTGTTTTCGCCCCTTGGCACATGCCTGGTTCACCATAGGCAATGAAGCATGTTTTTTTTTTTGTTGATGTTGTTGTTGTTTTGTGTTGTTTTGTTTTTCTTTTTACTTAATGAATGAAACTTGCATCGTTGAATGGAGCACTTAGATGAAGGTGAGCGGTAAGAAGCTCCAAACACCAAGCTGAGAGAGTACTTATGTATTCTGCCATGCCTTTTACCCAAGCTGCCCCCAGCGCAGAACCTCAGGAAAGCAACCCTCATCATAGCCCCAGTTCTGGACACTCTTCTTTCTGGTTTTCCATAATGTTTGACAACCACACCGCATTTACCTAAGATATAAACTGCCTTCTGTTCCCAGGATGTACCTCAAATACCTTGCGATGTACTTGGTCTATTCAGTTGTGAGCCTCAGCTTTTCCTCTTAAAAGTACATTTTTCATCTCCCTGCTATTCCGAAGGACTACCCACTGAGTGAGCTTTTGACCCATGTACCCTGCCTCAGTGCTGACCCACATGGCCCACATTGCATTGGGATCAGGCCTAGAGAAAGGATAAAAAAGAAAAGGAGAGATGGAGCAACAGGGAAGGCAGAAAGGAGGGAGGGAGAGAGGAAGGAAGGAAGGAAAGAGAGAAAGAAGAGAGAGTCCAAAGTAAAATCCTGACAATTTTATCCGGAAGCTTCTCTTTGTTTTATTTATTTAATTAATTAATTTATTTATTTATTTTTTTTAAAGAGAGAAGGACAGTGAGAGAGAAAGAGAGCTAGAGAGCATCAATTTTTATTGAGTCTTTCACATGGCTTTCGTTGCTCTGACACTTAGTTGTGTACGTGGGTGCTGGGGTTTGAACCCGTGTACTTGCGCATGCCGGGCAAGCGCTGTAACCTCCAAGCCCCAAAAGGTTTTTTAAAAAAATTTTTTAGGCTTTTTTTTTTTGGCTAGGGTTTATTATTTGGGTTTTTTTTTGGAACTGGGGGTCAAATCCAGGACCTTGCGAATGCTGCGCAAGCGCTTTGCCACTGAGCTACATCCCAGCCCACTTCTTTTTGTTTTAAATCAAGTTTTAATAACCTCCTATACATGTACCACATGTATGCACCCTTGCAGGCATTATTCCATTAATTTATTCCTTATGGCTATTCTTGAGTTAATCACCAATCACTATGATAGGCCCTGGAATAAAAAGATTTTAGAATAAAGCTCTTTTACATACTCTTCAGATTGCTCATGATCTTGAAAGGAAAGATGGTTCCATCAGTGATAATTACAAATAGTAAGATAAATGTGTCAGTAGAAACATGCATAGGTGCAATAGTAATAGAGTTTGAAAAGATATGCAGTCTTAAAGGTGATATTTAGGGTCCAACAAATACAACACTGTTTAATATTTTGTCCAGGGTTTTCTATAACCTGCTTTATCCTATTTTTATTTATGCATGCTCTACCCTAATACACTTTTTTTTTTAAAGAGAGGAACAGTGAGAGAAAGACAGAATCAATTTTATTTAGTTTTTCATGTTGCTTTTGTTGCTCCTAGACTTTGTTGTATGTGGTGCTGGGCTTTGAACTTGCGTACTTGTGCGTGTTGGGCAAGCTCTGTAACAGCAGAGCCACTGCTCCAGCCCTCCTGATACTTTTAGTTGATATTATTACACACTCCAAACTCCAGCCATATGTGAAAATATCAGAAAATGCTCATCAGGAAATTTAGAGTCTTTATTTTTCAGAAGACATTTTCATGTGCTTCAGTAAATACCAAAAGAACCATGGCAACACTTTGTACTTTCTATGAAGTCTTCTAATTCAAGTCAGTAAAATAAAGCTGATTTCTTTTGGGATGGAACTTTGATAGACTAATTCTGTGTAAAACATAGACAACCTTCTACTAGCATTATATAATCCTAAATGACAATCTAAATTTAGTTTTACAAATAATCTAAAATGCTGTATAGTTAGATCTAGAGTGCATTTTCTGCTTTCCTGCTCTACCATCCCCTATAGGAGGTATACTCCATGGCTACTCACTTGTTTTATGCTAATTTCATTTTAAAATTTAAATTTAAAATTAGTGGGTGCTTTCTGTGTGCCAGTGTTGACAGGTTTCTGATGGATGCTAAGGAAAGAAACTAAGTACTAAAATTTACATTACCCCCAAATGCTTAAATGTTTGAACAACACATTTTTCTCTCATGTGTACACAGAACCTTCACCAAAAAAGCCTAACTCCTGTACTAAAAAGGCACCTTACCTTCAATCAATGTTCACTTGCTGTATGTTAGAAATCACCTTTGGGTGGAGTCATGTTACTGCCAACGGATTTAGTTGTTGTGGTTTATTCTAACACGTACTGTCACTTTGAACGATCAAGGTTGTTTGATCCAATGTTAGAAAACTGTGTTTCATGAGAAGCAAGACAACATCTACTACAGCTGTCAGGCCAGCAGTGTGCGTCACACCACAGACAGCTTGCCCAGCCACTACTTTCCGGTTCCTGTTTTTGTCTGAAAAATGGCAAAGTTGGGAATAAAAAATTAGTTGTAAAAGTCCCCAAATATCATTCTTTGTAATCAGATATAAATGTAAATATATGCATACCTGGTTTTGAAATCTAATTTAAAAGTGAATGCAAAATTTATTTATTTAAAAAAGAAATTTAAATATATCTGACAAAACAGTACAATAGCACACTTTCATTTTCCATCTTTATTTGCAGGCTGGCTCTCCAGCTGCATATTAAAAGCCTGCTCCAGTTTTCCTAGGCCTGGAACACTTGGCAACTAACTGCACTGCTACCTCCCTGTCTTCATTTTAATCTCATGCTTCAACGAATGCAGTCTGACCCTGCTTTCCAGAAACTGCTTAGTCAAAGCTTGTCTCCCAGCTTGGTCAGCCACTTTCAGGTCATCTTTTTTTTTTTTTTTTTTCCTGAGTCTTCTGCACCAACAGTCTATGCTGATTCAGGCTCTGCTTGTCCTAAACTGGATCTCCATTTGGTGGCACCACTCTCAACCTAGTAATTCAAGCCAAAAAGCTGGGAGCCAGCTGTTTCACATCCCATGTCATGGAGCTTGTCTAATTTGACCATGTAAATATCTGTTGATTTCATTCAATGTACCCTTTCTCTATTATCATTTTCTTTTTTTTCTCCTACCTCAAGTTTATTTATACAAATGACACAGGAGGACAACAAGCCCTGTGCAGACAGCAGCCCTGGGGTCAGTCCAGTCCTTCTGTCCTCAGGTTGGTAGACAAAGCCCTTTACTATGGAGCCTTCATGGGGGCTGGAGCACTTTTGGATCCTGGGACCAGAGCTGGAGCTGAGAACACCAGTGCTGCTGCTTCCTCTTCTCCTTCTCCTCCTCCTCCTCCTCTTCCTCCCCCTCCCCCCTTTCCTTCTCCTCCCCCACCTCCTCCTCTTCTTCCACCATCTCCTCCTCCTCCTTCTCTTTCTTCTTAATAGAGAGGGACAGTGAGAGAGAGAGAGAGAGAGAGAGAGAAAGAAAATAATTTTACTTAGTTTTTCATTTGGATTTCGTTGCTCTGACACTTTGTTGTGCACATGGTGCTGGGGTTTGAACTCATGTCCTCGCCTATGCCAGGCAAGCACTGTAACCACTGAGCCGCTGCTCCAGCCCACCAGCATGCTTCTTGAGCTTGGGTGGCAATGCAAGTAAGTTGAGCGTGAGGCTCACACCCTTTGGAATCTTGGGCTTAACTTCCTTGGGCTTAGTTGAACCTCCTCAGCCTCTGTGCCTGTGTTCATGGCCTTGGCATTGTTTGTTTTCGTCTTCTTCAGGCCCTTCTTGTTGTACTTCTTGGCAAAACACAAGTTCCCCAGGACTTGTGGCCCATCCCCTTAAGAGATTCTTATCTTTATGATAGGGGTTTCTTGATGCCATTTCTGTGCCATTTTCAAGAGTGATTGTGGGTGGTGTGGTTCTTGGAAGTGGCCAGCGCTGCTCCAGAACCCACTCTCTTGTGGCCTCTATTGCTTGTCTTACATGAAGATTTTATTGTTGGCCTGGCCTCTGGCAGCCGTCTCTTTGCCATTCTCCTTGTCTTCCCATCTGCTCACATTTTCATCAACACACTTTTCATAGGTTCTTTTCTTATTGGCAAACCAGCCAGTGACCTTGGAGTTGAAAAACCTTCAATGATTCCCATTCATCCACAGAATAAAGTCCATGATTCTTGGCTTGTAACACAAAGACATTTTATTACCTACTAAGTTCTCTAATATTCTTTTCAATTAGTTCCAGGTTCCATCTTGAATTTTATGCTTTTGCAATATCAAAATGATTATAGCTGTGCTCTCACACACCCCACACACAAATGAAGTTTTTTGAAACCTCCACATACTTACCAATCATAACTCACCTATGTAAGATGGCCTCCTGCACCTTACCTGGAAAATTCTCATTTGCTTTTCAAAGTCCTATGAAGTGACTACTTCCTCAATCAAGATTTCCCTCACTATCCCCAGACAAAATAATTTTTTTTTTTGCTATTTGCAGATTTTGTATGTATGTTATTGCATATACATGCTGTATTATTGTGTATTATTTAATTATATTGCTATTTATCTCTTAAGTGTCACCTTCAGTTCTTTGATAGTATGGACCAGACATTAATTCATCTTTGTATATTTAGCACCCACTACTCTTCAGGAACACAGTAAGTGTTCAGTAAAGTTTTATTGGAATAAATAAGTAATGATTAAATTCTTTTGTCTCCCTCAGCCTCCATACCCAATCAGTTAACGTGCCTTCACAATGCTATCTCTTCAATTAGAATGTTGTATTTAGATTTTTATTTTTGTTTTTTTATTTTTCATCCCCACCACCATTAGCATAGTAGAAGAGTTCATTCTCTTTTAGCCCTACCTTCAGCAGCAGTTGTGAAATATGTGTGGTTTGGAAACTATAAAGTTGTGGAAAATGTGCTATTTGGCCTGGAGGATCCTATGGCAACTTACTGGGTGGACAGACAGATCAATCATTGAAGTAACTTTACCACTGGTTTTCCATCCCATCCCACAATTTTCTCTTAATCTTATGTCCTCTTCACAACCACCCTCAGAATACTCCTTATTGCAGTGATCACATTACAATTTTGCTGAAAGCCCTATAGCTTTCTCTATTGCAGAATAAAAACTCACCATTTAGACTGGCAGTGAAGACCCTGTACCTCGTATGTCTTTTGTACCCTGCTCCCTTCTTCCAATAGTTCCCATTTTCTTGCCCACTTGTCCAAGATTAATTAAAATGGCATCTTTTCTATGAAGTCTTCCAGGATCCTTCTAGGAAGAATTAGTATGGCACTTCTTTTGTTGAGGCATTAATGTGTATCCTGCTTTATGTCATAATTATGTACTTATCTACCTCTTATAAGATTGGGAAAAGAATAAGATTTGGGAGGATTCTTTTTTTCCTTTTTCAGCTTCACAAAATGAGTCTTAACAGAAATATAGTGGACTTCAAATTTGAATCTTATTTCTTATTCCATTCTTTCATTATATGCTTCTCTGTGGTACTTCTGCATAGGAGCTATACAGCATCACATACCATGGTGGCAAGATTATTTCATTTGTAAATAATATGATTATTTCATAAAATAATGTCACACCAAATTTAACTAATTCTTTAAGAAAAAATTTTATTGCCTAGAGCTGCCGTGAAATTGCACAGCAACAAGCCTTCATTAATGAAGAGTAATTTTTGTACTGTGCTAGTCTCATATGCAAAATAGTATTACAGTGAAGTATTTTATTATTCTTGCCAAATGAATTAATGCTGCTTACTCTTTTGATTAAAAGATGAAAGATTTTTTAATCATGTCTTTGCACATTTTGCATGTAATCTACTGAATCCAGTAGTAAGTGATAACAAACCTATCATTTATGTAAATGTTCAGAAGCTTGACAGTAATGAAACTTGGATTAGCTCTTACGGAGGAATGAGGGGTACAAATATGCAATCTTGTCACATGCATACAGGGTAGGATAATTCTTTTTTTTCCCCAGTGAAGAGCCCTTTACTGATGCAAAAGGGATTTTATGTTGCTTTTAGACCTTTATTTGATACATTGGCCTGGAGGGCAGATTATTAGAAAGAGTTGCAAGGAAACTTAAGTGGAAAAATGGACAGCTATGGAAGAATTATATAATAAAAATTGGTTTTCCATGTTTATTACAGTTAAAATTGCATATTCTTCATCTGGATATACTATTTCTTACTATTAGCATAAAATTTTCTTTTAAGCTGTATATTTATTGAAGAATACCTTTATTTTTACTTTTTGCTGAGAGGTAATCTGAAAAGGAGCCTGGACTATAGAGTCATATAATCCTAAATGTTGTTTTCTATTCCTTGTTTATAAATCTTTAATAGTCTGTTGTGATGGTTAAATCAGAAAAAAATGGCTAAAGCACATAGCACACCACCTGGCAGGTGACATAGATAACCGTTTCTAGTATCATCAGTACCACCATCGCCATTATTGAATGTGTTCTTTAGACTTCACCTTTTTGTTGTTGTTGTTGTTGCTATTGTGAATGAGGAAATGTAAAAACATGGATTTATAATCCAAATTTTTAAGTTTGGCTTTGTCTCTGTTATCAACATTTTAGTGCCTGGTAACTTGTTACTCTCAATGCTATCTAATATCAGATTACCATGATTATCTAGATAAAAACATTCCTACAGTCAGTCCTTTTAGTTATTTTTTAAGTTACAAATATAGTATATGTAGCATAGATAGATGTACATGAAGCAGCAAGTAAAAGTACTCGTTCCTGCTCATCTGTAATCCTACTCTCCAGAGAGAATCCTTTTATATACTTTTTCAAACCACATATGTGTATATATAATTCACACACACACATGTATATATCTGAAATCTGTCTGGTTTTTCCCTTCTCACTAAGACATTCTAGGTATCTTACCATGTCCATGGCCACATGTATACTCTGTCCTCTTTTTTTCTTCTTTTTTTAATTGGTGCATTATAGTTGTACATAATGACGAGATTGTTGTCACATTTTCATAGATGCACACAATACAGCAATACAATTTTGTCAATATTTCCCCTGCACCCTCCTACCACCCTCCTCCGGTACCCCAGATCTCTTGCCTCTCTTTCTTGGTCCTATATTTTTCCTAAAATATCCAAGTACAGTGACATAAATTTTATACCTATGAAGAACGGTTTTTATATACATGACTATAGTATATACAGTGACATACTTATAAATGCTTGAATTGTACCTTCTTTAACTCAGCTCCAACATTTCCCCTTCTCCTCCCTTCCTATCATCCCTTGTTATTTTTAGATATAATTCACAATAGGATTAAACATTTACATTTTTGTAAAGGCTTTTTTTTGTTTGAAAATAATTTCAAATTTATAGAAAAGTGGCAAGACTAAAAATAGTACAGAGAATACTTGGATAATCTTTAGTCAGACTATTTTTTTAATAAAAATTTTTTTAAGAGAAAGGGACACTGAGAGAGAAAGAGAAAGACAGAATCATTTTTATTTAGTTTTTCACATGGTCCTCGTTGCTCCAACACTTTGTTGTTCATGTGATGCTGGGATTTGAACTCATGTACTTCCACATGCCGGGCAAGTGCTGTAACCACCAAGCCACAGCTCCAGACCCAGTCAGACTCTATTATTAACACGTTACTTCACTCTCACAGTTCTCTCTCTCTCTCTTTCTCATATAAATATACGTATACATGCCTCATGGCCTTTTGCTCTGGTACTCTTGTTTTTTGGGGGGGGGTGCTGAGGATTAAACCCAGGGACACTTAATTACTTAGCCACATCCCCAGCCTTTTATTTACATTTTATTTTGAGACATGGTCTCGCTAAGTTGCTTAGGGCCTCACTAAGTTGCTGAGGCTGGCTTTGAACTTGTGGTCCTCCTGCCTTAGCTTCCTAAACCACTGGGATTACAGGCATACACCACTGGGCTCAGCTTCCCTAATACTCTTGAACGCATATTTTCTTAAGAATAGGGATCTTGCAGGTAGGTCTCTGTGGTACACACTTATAAGTCCTGCAACTAGGGAGAATGAGATAGGAGGATCACAAGTTCAAGGCCAACCTAAGTAATTTAGTGAAACTCTCAGCAACTTATATCCTGTCTCAAAATAAAAAATAAAAAGGATTGATCCAATAATGTTCTTCATCATTTTGCTCTCTAGCACAGAATCTAGACTAAGATTAGATATTGCATTTACATTGTCATGTTTCGTTAGTTTCCCATTATCTGGAACTTTTCTACAGCTTTTTACTTTTTTTATTTTTGTCTTTTGTGAAGTTGACATCTTTGAAGAATACAGCTTCTCTCCCCCCTTTATATGGAAAATTTCTCATTTATGTGTTTTATTTCATAGATTTATATTTTGTGCTTCAAAGGCCTCTCTACCCATAGACTATAGAAATATTCAAGTATGTTTTCTTCTAGTTCTTGTAAGGGTCCATTTTAAAAATGTTTGTCCATTAATTAGTGAATCAATAAACAAAATATGGTATATTTTTATGAAAGAATATTATCCAATTACAAAATAGAATGAGGTACCAGTACATGCTGTAACATGGATGAACATTGAAAACATTATGCTAAGTGAATGAAGCAGGACACAGGGCACACATCACATGGTTCCATTTGCCTGACATTGACAGAAAAGGCAAATTTACGGAGGAGATAGAACGCAGGTAAATGGTTTCAGGGGCTGGAGAGAGGGGAGTGAGTATTTGATGGGTATGGAGTTTCCTTTTGGGATGATAGAATTGTTCTGGAACTGGATGGTTGCGATGAGTACACAACACAGTGAATTGTATGTTTTGAAATGATAATTTTTATGATTTATGTATTTAATCACAAAGTATAAGAAATATTCAATTCAGTTACACTTGACCAAAAAATTTAGGTAGGTATAAACTTCACCTGTTTTTTTTTCTAGTTCACTGTCCAGTCATCCCACTATTTAAGTGATTAGTCTGCTTTGACCCAGTCATTTGAAATGTCCCTTTTAATCATATTTTATATGCTAAGAAAAATTTATGTCTTGTCTTGACTTTATGTTCTGATTCACAATGCCATCTGCCTCTCCCTATTCCAACACTATTCCATTTTATGTAATGTAGCTTTACATTATGTTTTGATATTTATAAGGGCTAGTTCCCCTACTCAATTTTTCACTCTTAGAACTCTTTGCAAACTTTTCCTGGAAATTTTTGCATGTTTATTATATAAGATGAATGCTAAAACATTTGATTTGAGTTCTTTAGTAAGGCTGTTAGATTTTTAATAGAGTTTATTTCTTAGAATAATTTTAGATTTATACCAAAAAGGAAGCTAAAGGATAGCCCTTACACCCCATTCCTCCACACACTCAGGCTCTCCCACTATTGACATCCTGTAGCACTTTGTTAAAATTGATGAATCTGGGGGCTGGAGCGGTGGCTCTGCGGTTAAGGCACTTGCCTGGCATGCGTGAGTTCGCAAGTTCAAATCCCAGCACCATGTACACAATGATGTCTCAGAGCAATGAAAGCCACATGCAAAACTAAGTAAGATTGATTCTCTCTTTCTATCTCTCTCTCTCACTGTCCCTCTCTCTTAAAAAAAAAAATCAGTGAACCTGCATTGGCACATCACTATCACCCAAAGTCCACAGTTTACATTGAGTCACTTTAGGTGTTGTACATTCTATGGGTTTTGACAAGTGCTCTCTGACATGTATTAATAATGTCTGGATGGATATAGCAGACAAAATAATTTCACTACCATAAAAAGCATCCTTTGTGTTTTGCCTTTTCTTCCTTCCTTTCCCACTAGTCTCTGGTAACAACTACATTTTTTTATTGTCTCCATTCTTTTAGCTTTTCCAGAATGTCACCCGGTTGAATTCAGACAGTGTCTTTTTTTTTTTTTAAGAGAGAGTGGGAGAGTGAGAGAGAAAGAGAGAATCAACTTTATTTAGATTTTCATTTGGTTTTTGTTTTTCCAACACATGGTTGTGTACGTGATGCTGAGGTTCGAACCCAGGTCCTCACGCAAGCCTGGCAAGTGCTCTGTGCTGAGCCACTGCTCCAGCCCCTAGACAATGTCCTTTCAGATTGACTTCTTTTACTTAATAATATGCATTTCAGTTTCCTCTATTTCTTTCCATACCTTCTTAGCGTATTTCTTTTTATTATTGAATCATACTACATTGTATAGATGTGCCACTATTTATATCCATTCACCTACTGAAAACATCTTGGTTGATCTTCAGTGTTGGCAATTATTAATAAAGCTGCTATAAATATCTGTGGTCAGGTTTTTGTGTGAACTTAGGTTTTCAGTTCTTTCACTTGTGTAAATATTGAGGAGCACAACTGTCGGATCACGTGGTAAGAGCAAGTTTAGTTTGTTATTTGCCAAACACTCTTCTAAAACTACTGAACCATTTTGCATTCTCTGCAGCAATGCGTGAGACTTCCTATTGCTCCACATCCTTGTCAGCATTTGGTATTGTGTCTGTTTTGGATTTTTACTGTTCTTGTAGATGTGTAGTGGGCTGTTTGAATCTTGATTTCGAAGTTTATCAATAATTTGGGGTTAGCTACTCATTTATTCAAATTTTTACATGTTTTCCAGTACAATTTGTAGTTTTTCATGTTGTCTTAAATATTTTATGAAATCTATTTGTTTATTTATATGTCTTGTACTATTGATGGAACATTTCCTTTGCATATCCTCAGTAATTATATGTATCTGAAAGTGACTTATTTTTATGTATTTCCTTTGTTATGATTACCTTATGGAAACTTGATTATTGACATCATGATATAACCTCTGTCTGAATCCATACCTTTTCTCAATGTACATTCTTTTAAAAAGAGAGAGAGGGGCAGGGGACAGGGACAGAAAGAGAGAATCAATTTTATTTAGTTTTTCATGTGACTTTCGTTGCTCCGGCACTTCATTGTGGACATGGTGCCGGGCAAGCACTGTAACCACTGATCCACCACTCTAGACCCTATGTACCTTCTTAATACTTCTTCATTCCTCATGAATTCAATTTCATCCTTTATAGCTATTGTTATGATTTGAATATAAGGTGCTCCCCAAAAGCACCTGTGTTCATGCAGAAATTTTCAGAGGTGAAATGATTAGATTATGAGAGCTGTAAACTGATCAGTGGGATAATCCATTTGGTGGATTAATAATTTGAATGGAATGACTGGGTGGTTGCTGTAGGTGGGTGAGGTATGGCTACAGGCAGTGGTTGAAGGTGTTCATCTTCCCTGTAGCCCCTTCTCCTCTCTCTGTACTTCCTGGATGTCATGAGCAGTGCTCCCCTGCTACACTCTTCTGCTATGATGTTCTGCCTCACCATGGGCAGAAGGTGAAGGAGTCAGTTGATCATAGACTGAACATCTGAAACCAAGCGCCAAAATAAACCTTTTCTCTTTTAAGTTGTTTTAGTCAGATACATTGATCAAAGCAACAAAAATCTGATTAACACAGATGTGAACTCAAATCATTTTTACATCTCAGCCTTTTCTCCAAACTTGAGACTGATAAATCTATTAATTTATTCTTTCAACAAATATTTGTTGAGCTGTTACTGTGAACTAGATCTTGTTTTAGGTGTATGTCCTTGGAGAATAAAACAACTAATTCCTAATTTTAAAGGGTGTTCTACTTCAAATAGCACTGCTGCTTGTTAATATTAGTGTAGTTTAAGTTTTGAAAGATAATGCATTAGATTATAAAGAACTTAAAGTTTCTTAAGTAGTTTATAGAATTATGTCAAAGCTAACCAAAATTTAACCATTTTTCCTCAATGTGTTTTGATGTCCCTACCACTCATTTGATATGAAAACTTCTTTTTGCATGTTTTGATTTCAAATTTGTGGTAAGGAACTCTGAAATGTAATGTTGTCTTACCAAAAGGTATATGTTATTAATTTTCATGAGAAATGAAATGAGTAATCCCCCCCAAAAGTGATATATCATTGACTTGCATGGCTAACCATGCAGATTTGAAGTTGAAGATTAAGATTTGATTTTCATATTTTTCTACCAGCTTGCTTTGATGAGTTGTCTAAAGTCAGATGACCTGCTGGGTCTTTACACCTCTATCATAATTCCACAGTAGCACTACTAGGGGGTAAAGAGGTAGGGGAAACCCAAGTGTCACGGAGTGTCATCTAGGAGGGTTCAGAAAATAGACAAGTTGATTACAAGCTACTGTGGTTATTCTGTAAGGAAATAAAGTTGAAAGACTAAGATTTAGGTTCTAGATAAACAGGGAATAGTTACATGATTTGGATGAGAGTAAGTGTACTTGCTCCTCTATTTCAGAGAGGCTGGTAAAATAAATAAAATAATACATGAAAATCTTATCATCTTCTTGTTGTTGCTGGGTCTTATGAAAGGTCATAAGTTAAATCTCTTCTTTAGGACTTTAGTCTAATGTTCCCAAGAGACAGGTTGAGAAAGGGGCTCTGCATGTTATTATGGAAATCAAAGGTTATAAAGAAAGTACTTTATTAAAAAAAGTGAATTGTTAGTATAAGGCACCTCGAATATAGTCTAATGAGAGATGAAAATGGACAAATCATCTTGACTATCAGTTATTTCTTTTAAAAATTTTCTAAGAGTACATGGAACCTTCTCTATATCCTCTGATTATAATGACAAATGATGTGGAAGATATAAATAACATAATATATTGAAACTTAGCCCTGGATACTGCACAATTAGAAAGAATTCTTTTCTCAGAAAAGAAAGAAAGATTTTTTATATTTAAAATTCTGGAAAATTTCAGGTTACATTTAGCAAATTTAAAATTTTCTATTTCATACATTCATTCTAATGCAATTCAGCAAGTAGAAAAGGTAAGAAGATTCTGAAAGCAAGGAAGGGACAGTCATATCTGCACACTGCTGTCAATGGAAATAAAGTGTTAGGATGTTTTTCTTTGTATTTCCAAAATGAAAAAACGAAACCAAACCACATCATTCAAAGTATTGACATATAGAAAAAGTGTTTAAAATACCAAAAACATTAGTCATGACCAAGCTAACCTTTTATATATCAATCACCTATATCAGTGAACAATGAGAACATGGAACATATACTCATTTTAAAACATATTCATGATTAAAACTACTGTATAAAAACTAGGAGGCATGACATGCATAGATTGAGATGTAGGAAAACTTTCTGGTTTCAGTGTCACTAACACCACCCTTCTTAAAATTAATAAATTAATAATGAGCATGTCAGATTGAAATGGGTTTTTATTCTCTCTCTAACAACTTAATAAACAAATGACTCCCATAAAATTTCCTAACAGTATTTTCCTTTCTTACCCAAAATTTTCAAATATAAATAATTTTAAGTTATTGGTAAATCTAACCTAAAATACTGTGTTTTAAAAGTATGCACATTTTCTTTATCGCATTTACTAAAATCCATTCCCAATTCTGAGAAGAAAGTAGTGAACTTTTCTTCTTAAAAATGGTTTCAAAAAAATAAACTCTTGAAAAGTTCCTTCACCATCTTCTTTTGAAATGAAGCACATCCTGTCTAAAGCAGAATTATTAACAAACTAAAATCAAGAACTTCAGGTAACTAAATTAAAAAAATAGATTACAAAACAGTAGCTCTGAACGTAACGGATGGACAGCCTTTAGTATAATAATAGAAAAAAAAACCCTTTGAGGTGCTGTGGTAAACCATAGCCAATTTTAAAATGCTTCTTTGACAAAAAGCTGTGGTTCATGCTAGTGGTCAGTGTGTGAGAAATTGGATGTGCTTAGGGTTTTAATAAATCAAATCTCAGAACTGGGGAGTGCAGGTATTTCCCTCTACATGGTAAATCCATTTGTAGAATCTTACAGATTGTGATAAAAGGAATACATCTTATGATAACTTTAAAGAAATTATGAGTAAATCTATATATTATACTTTGATAGAAGGAGTGGGAAACTTGAATTGAACTAGACTGGGTCCCCATGCTGCTGTTTGCCTAATAATGGCACAACTCAGGGAACATCGTCAAGGAAGGGACAGTCAGATCTGCACACGGCAGAAGCCAGGGCAACTGTAGTTCTTCCTGCTTCCTTCCCTCACTCACCACATCCAGATAGCACCATCTGCAAGTTATGCTGTTCAGACTTCTTGAATACACCCACTTTTCTCTCTCTATGCCTCTAGCACTGGCTAGTCCACTGCTATATCTCACCTGGAGTTTTGTAACTGCTCCTTGGCTGCCACCATTCTTGCCTCATCCAGTCCATTCTCTGTGTGACAACCAACATGATCTTTCTACACTGCAAATTTCCCTCATATAATCTTTCTAAGCTGTGAATGTCTCTTAAGTAAACTCTTTAAGAATTTCCCACCACTTTCAGGAAAACAGGAAGTATGTCCTCATTCCTCATGTGACTTCTAAGGCCCTTTGTGATCTGAACCTCTTCCCTCAAATATTTCTACTCTACCCTGTGCATTACTAAGATTGCAATTCCCCGAATAAGGACTGTTCTTACCTCTGGCTGTTTGCACAGTCCCCTGCATGACTCCTACCTGTCCCTCAGCATGTCATATCACGGTCCCCTCATGGACCAAGCTGTCTGGGTCTTTTCTCAG
Organism: Aplodontia rufa; assembly: GCA_004027875.1. Taxonomy (NCBI): domain Eukaryota; kingdom Metazoa; phylum Chordata; class Mammalia; order Rodentia; family Aplodontiidae; genus Aplodontia; species Aplodontia rufa. Next base: position 92,332 of record PVKS010003948.1, read on the forward strand.
TTGAATGATTCCCATCACCCCCACCCCCACAGCCAGTGATGAAGTATGTCTGTGTGTTTCCAATACATGACACTCAACAACCGCATGAGGAAAAATAAAATGAGGGTAGTATTTTAATTTTGAAATACGTATTCTGAAGTTTGAACTTCCATGTGTGCTTTCTGTTGTGTAAGTAAACATCACAGACCTAATCAGTGATAAGGACTTAACATTTACTCATTTCATGGTTCTGGAGTCTCAGGGTCAAAGGGCTGTATCCACTAAGTGCCTTCTTGCTGATGGGGACACTAGTTTTGAGGTGGTACAAGATATCAAACGGTGAGACACAGCAAACTTGCATTCTAACAACCTGCTTTCACACTAACTAATCCAATCCCTTGAGACCAAACTTAATCCTAGGAGACCTTATCCAGTCTTTGTAGCCATAACTCGATCTCTGGAGAAAGTCCTTATCCTTTTGGGAGGACAGTGCCCCATGACCTAATTACCTCCTGAAAGTCATACCTTCTGATACCACTAAAGTGAAGAATGAGTCTTCAGCACGAGCTTTTGTGGGGTCAAACCACATACAAATCTAGCACTAGAACACAGACTACTAGAAGTGAAGCAATGGACTTTCTTTGAGCAGCATCAGGAATACTAAGGGACTGAAACAGAATCTAGATGAGTCCTTCAGTGGTGCCAGTAGTTACAAAACAATTCCAAATGATGAATTACCAAAGTATACTAAAATAAATTGCTCATGGTTCTTGCTCTGTGGATGTTTCCAGACCAGTGGGGGAAACAAAAATTTGCTCAATCAATGTGGAGGTCTGTGCAGTGATGGCCAGCAATGATTGCCTTTGATTCTGTCATATGCCCTGCGATATCTAGATCTGCATACTAATTACAAGCTGTATGTCACTACGTGGAGGTCCCACAGGCACCTCAGCTACAATCTGTCTAGAACAGATTTTATCATCATCTTTCCCACAATAACTCCACTTTTCCTATGTTCCTTTTGCAGGTTAATGACACCACCATTCAGAGATAACTGAGCAAGAGACCTAGATTCTCTTCCTTATTCCTTACCCTCTTACTCCACATCCAGCCTGTCACCCTTCCTGGTAGATACCACTTCTAAAATTTCTTAGAAATACTCAAATCCATTATTCTCTTCATCTCCCCCTCCTGCCTCCACTTACAAGAAGGCTACACTTGTCTCTGCATCACAGCAGGCCCTTAACTGGTTTCCCCCCTCCAATCTTATCTCACACTCATGTATTCACCATACTGCAGCTGGATATTTCCAGAGTTCAAATCTTATCATGTTACTCCTTCTGCTTAAGACCTGCATTGCCCTTAGGATAATGCAATTGGTAAATATTTTTTTAATTTTATTTATTTTTTATTAAGGAGTTGAGTTAGTATGCAATCATAAATGTATACTAACAATATGTTATGCATTTGCTCCTAAACCAGTTACCCCACATTGCCCATACCCCAGTCTCTTGATTCTTCTGTATTTTGCCCCTACAACTGATATAAATGTGTGTGTGTGTGTGTGTGTGTGTGTGTGTGTGTGTGTGAATTTTCCAGAATTAAGTGATTGCATAAGTATTATTTGGCTTCTTAAGGAGGGTTAAAGAGTATGCTACACTGTTGATTGTCTCCCTAGGTTCCCTCTCTATCCTCCCTCCCACCTCACCCCTCCTCCCTACCCCCAACATATCAATGGTTCCCCTAGATTATGTGTTGTTATACCTTTACTGGGTCTAATACATGAGTTTGACAACCTTTTACCTGAGTCTGGGTTTTGCTCTAGACTCCACAAATGAGGCAAAACATTCGACCCTTGAGTGTCTGGGTTTGGCTAACTTCGCTCAGCATGATTTTGATGAATTAACCTATTTTGTCTTATCAGACCTTCAGAACAATTTTCGTTTGGACATTATTCTACTTTGTAGGTAAGGGTACTAAGAGCTTGGAAAATTCTCTGACTCCTGAAGTTTGTCTGACTCCTGTTTCTGTGTCACATTACCTATCCTTTCCATCAAAAGATGATCGTTTAGTGTAGACAGTGAAGAAAGACTGCTGATTACAAGTGGATTTCTGCCAGTTATGCACAAGTAAATAATCTCTGGTTCCAGTAACTGTGTAGTAATTGCTTTATAGAATTATCTTAAATGGCAGTAAAACCGTGATCAACCAGAATTGTCAATTATGCAGAGTTTGTTTGAAGAGCATGTAGAGGAATGATATAAACTTATAGGTAAAATAACTATATTGCAAAAGCAAGCTGATAGGAATTTTTAAGAGAAATTTCCAAGATACAACTTGGAATTTCTACTCTTTGATCTCCATTGTCTATATTGTCTTCTATGGCATGTGTAATAATTACCAAATAGAGATTGTTTGGCTGGCTTGCATGAGGATCCATATTCAATCTCTTGCACCATATACACAACTAATTGGAGGAAAAACAAAAACTAAATAAAAAAATAAAAATTAACTCTGTCCCTCTCTCTGAAAAACTAAAAAATTAGAGATTATGCACAGAACAGCATTGCATATAATATTGTTTAATAAATGTTTGTCAAATGAATGAATTAAGGGATAGGGAAAAATAAAACCTTTGATATTCTAAGATCCAGAATCATTCACTTATGTTGTCATATTCTTCCTCCTTAAGGTAAAACAGTAAGCCAATATAATTTAGCTAGCTTTTCCACCATGTAGGTTAAAAAAAGATATTTTATTTTCATTAAACTAGAAAATTTATTCAGTTGGGAAATCTTGTCTCCCAAATATACTGCTGAATATATATATGAGTCTAATTTTTAAAGTTTAACTAAAGCTGAACATATATTTCAGTGTATGTTGGTTTTCAACTGTGAATTCAGCCACATTAAGAAAAAACATTAACATAGTTGACTGAAATGAGTTTGGAGTTTGTAGATTTTAAATATCAGAGTTATTCCAGTCTATGTTAACATTTCTAGATTTTTAATTTTCATAATAAAAATTAAATTCCTATTATTATCTTCAATATTTTAATATATAAAGCTACAATAAGAGGAATTTAAAGATGTGTAGCTAAATGAAACCAAATCTTATCTCCTTAAAAAATTCAGATGTTTATTTATATTACTGGTCTGATTTTAGGATATGCTATAACTAGGACCAGAAAATAGGGAGGGGGAAACAAGCTTGAATTCTCAGTGCAGTGGAGTTGTGATTTGGTTACAACACATTGGCAACATGTACCACTCCTTATTATATATTCCCTGTTTATGAATGTGGGTCTAATAGCTCGCAGCTTCTAATAGAATCTGTATGGGAAATCTGTATTTTTCTGATGTAAATTTATTCAATTCTGAGACCTTGATAAAATGATTTCAGTCCTTAAAAGTTTGGCTGCATTTAATAGAATTTATTTTCAGCTATTGCGTAATACGGACAAATTTGGGAAATCCAGGGTTTGGGGTAAAAGGTCAATACTAGATTTTAAAGGCCATAAAATTTTCAGAGTCCCTTTTTGCCAGCACTCAGGCTTCTGGGAAATATGATGACAAGTGTTTTACAAGTCTGCCTTGGCTGGGGAAACACAATGCCCCGCTTCTTCTATTTGGGGCACCCTCTCTTCTCTGGCTCTTGAACAACATGAAGGGCAACCACAATTGGCCTGGTGCAGCAACACATCTTCATAGCAGCTTTCACAAGAGGAGGAAATGCTGCGTGCACTGCGTATCTATGCAAATTCACTTTTCTCCCTGAGAGTGGGGCACTTGGTGCAGGACAATCCATATGGTGCTGCTTTCCTTTGAGTCTTTGAGAGTTAGGCTTCCTTCCTGCTCTAAAGACGGGTGGGAATCTCTCGAAACCACTCTATTTTCCTGCTTTGTTTTCACTCCTTGTGAGGTAAGCAATAGATCAAGCTCATTCTCTTTGTTGACATGTTCAGCTTTGCCTTCCCATGCATCTGACTTCAATGTGTTTTTCGTAGTCTTCAAATGAATTGTGCACAAAACGTATAGCAGCTGCCTGTTACAGATAACAGCAAAGCACCAGGTCACAGACCACTGTGGTCAGCCTTCTCCTCCTAAGACGCAGTCTGCTCCTTTGAGGCTCTCTTGAGTTCTCAACTGCCAGACTTCAAGGAAATCTGGCCATATTTTGATTCCCGTGGGGGAAAAGTCCGTTTAAAATTCAAAGAATCCACGTAATTGTTTATGGGGGAAAAAAATCTCTAAAACTCTGTTTTAGAGAATAAAGAGGAAAGAGGTGGGAAATCCCCTCAATGATTTTATTGGGGAAAGAATGAAATTGTATCTATGCTTCTTCCGTATTGAAAAATGAAAATATAATGCAGGAGAATAGCTTGGTGGGAATGTTTTTAATTAGAATATTAATGTTCACAACAGCAAGAACAAGAGCATCGATATAATCAGCTTCATTTATTCTCACTACTGCATACTTAAAAGACTTTCACACACTATACTGCTCCTCCTCAGGCGGCTTAGTGGTTATTGTGGATCATGAACCACACCCTTTCGATCAGATAAAACTAAAATGTGATGACGAAAGGAGGATAAAAAGCCCATATGATCAGAAGTCTGTGTTTATAAAAATATATAGGACATCAAATAACTAAGATGGAAATCTGTTTATTGGACCTTTTACTAAATTTGTGACAATCTTTTAAACAATACTGTTACTTATCAAGTCATACTTCTTTGGATTAAAATCTGCTGCAGCATCTAAATTGGCTACTTAACTAATTGGGGAGGGGCTAAGGATTGAAGGCGTGCTCTACTATGTAGCTACATCCCCAGCCCTTTCTTTTTTTTTAATCTTGAGACAGGGTCTCACTAAATTGCACAGGCTGATCTCAAACTTGTGATCCTCCTGCCTCAGCCTCCACAGTCACTGGGATTACAGGCATGCACCACTGCACTAGGCTTACTTAACTAATTTTTATCATGCTTGCATTTGAGTTTTTAAAACACCATGGATTTCAGGCAAATTATTTTGTCAGTTATTTTGCATACACCAATAAAATAAATCCATAGTATACATTATATAGTAAACAAGCTATAAATGTGTTTGATGCCCCCCATATTCCTACTCATTTTTCTAACCCAATTGATACTCTTTACTTCCTGTTATATTGAAACTCTGAAGTTATTACTGGCAGCAGGCCTTTTGAGTCTATCTTAAAATCTCTAGAGTCCCCTCTCTTCTAGTCTCACTATCAAGGTCTTATGACAGACCTTTTAGGACTGCTTTCCTATGCTCTTCTAGAAAGCTGCTACTTAATCTGTCTCTTGTTCACTCTGCATTGTTGCTAGAGTTAGCTTTTTAAACGCAGCACTGAAAACTTCATTATTCTGCTTAGAAACCTTCATTGGTTTGTTGCTCACAAGAATGGGTGTCACACCTATAGGTGTGACAAGATGTTTAATTACTATAGATCTTGAGGCACCTGGGTAGGAGGAAGTAGCCAGAAACCTAGTTCATTGCTTCTAACCTCAAACAGCTTCTTTTGCTAATCTCAGCATACTATTCAAGCATTCCTTTTTTATTTTTTTTAAATTTAGTCCACTACTTAAAAGATTGCAAAGTACTTCTGTAAAGCAAGTGTTCTTTTTTTTTAATGGTTCTTGCAAGTTTAGTTTTTTTTTATGAGCAACCTTACAAGATTTTAACAAAATAATATAAAATGTGTATAAAATGTGTATATATTCTGGATATTGCAATTATCCCCAGGAGTGCCCCCCCCAATTACCCTCCCTTATCCCTCCATCCCTCCCTTCCCCTTCCCATTATAACTCTAAAAAAAGTATTAGATTGTAAAGCTTTACATCTTATCTGGATTTAACTCATGCTACTAGCCCAACTTTCTCATTGTCCAGGGTCTAGTCCCCACCTCCACAGATGAGTGGAAACAATCGACCCTTAGATCTCTGGGTTAAGCTGATTTTACTCATCATGATCTCTTCCATAACCATCCATTTACCCTCGAAGGCTGCAAGGTCATTGTTTCTAATTGCTGTGTAATATTCCATGGTATAAATGTACCA